>APFE030824787.1:90824-129766 GCA_000404065.3 Pinus taeda | reverse complement strand
TCATATATTAGGGGGCATCTGTTATAGCTCCAAATCTCACTCTTGAGGTTTGTGAAGCTGCACTCATGGCCTAGGACAAGCCCTCCTTCCAGACCTGGTCCCAAATTTAAAAAAGCAGTGTTTTTTCCCTATACGCAACATTGCCCTGAGCTAAACACGTGTATACGCGGGTCTGTGTATACCCAACCCGCGTATATGTATTATAACACTTAAAAAAATATAAATCTCCTTAATTTCGGGCGGATATCACGGGTTTTACTTGTTGATCACCTATTAGTGCCCGTGGCCCAACTGTTTCCAACTAAAAAACTACTTTGGAAGAAGTATAAAAAGGCTTCTATGGGAAGGCCAAAGGGAGGAGAGAAGAGAGAGAAAGATTGCTATGCTGAGATTTCCCTGACCAGGTCTGAAGACCCTTGTGCCTCCTACACTTCCCCCATTCTACAGGAAACCCTTGTTTCCTTGTGTGTGTTGATGATTTCATACTACTTGAGAGATCATGGAGTAAGTCATGGAAGGAGTTTGTTAAATGCTTGAGACTGGACGAATCCGGGAGACGGTTCTGCTTGGAGCCTGCGAAAGGACGACTCAGGTGAAATTGTTCATTTTCTGTACTTTATTTGTCTATAATAAAAGAAACACATGTCTTTGTTCCTGATATAAATCTTCTTCATGTTATGATTCATATGTGATCGGTTGTTTAATTGCATAACTAACTACCTTTCCTTATAATATGAAGGGTATTTCTTTACAACGTTTAGTCCATATACTGCTGCACTTTCTTGAATTGTTTGTTTTGTAGGTCAAAGGAGCAAAGGAACTCCAAGAAGGGTTTGGACCCTGGGAGGCTCTTCTCAAACATAGGACCTCAGGTACGCCCCCTATCATAGAGTTTGCTTATAGTATCATTATGATTGCATGGAATGTGTGTTTCTTTGCATAGATAACCGTTAGTCTGCTAGGGTATTAACCCAAGACCCTAGGGGAGTTCATCCCACAACAGTAGTACTTACTCTTGTGGCCTTTTGTAACAACCATGGTAAAAATTCCATGTAAAATATATAAGACCATTGTTTATGGGACACTTATTCCAAATTGAATGTTGGGCAAGACATCCTAGGGTGTGTTCATTTGGTTGTTTATGGCTAAGGAAATTGGCAAAGGAAATGGTTAAGGCTTTGGAAAGGAAAAATGTCATTTTGGCACATTTATTTATGAAAATAATAGAAATTAGGAGAAAATGGAGGTGAAAGGTCACATGTTGCATGTGTGGAGGAAATTGAAGGAAAATGATCGAAAATGAAGAAAATGGAGGCCTCATTCATAATAAGGCTTATGAGGGTCATTTGGAAAGCTTATTCAGTGTAACATTTTGTCAGTTGAGTTTTGGAGCTCTCTCATTATTCTCTCTCTCTCTTTCACTCTTGGACAATTAGAGTTTCTTGGAGCATTTTGGCATTGGAGCAAGAAAGGAAAAGAAAGCAAGAGGAAGCAACGATCAAGCAGGGAAAGGTAAGATCAAGTAGCTACAAAAGGCTTTATCATAGGTATCAACTTGCATGTGTATTTTCCTTGCTAGATTTTGCATGCATGGGATTGCATGTGTTTATTTTCTACCATGGCATGGGTTTTGCCAGGTGTGATATTATTTTCATCCTAGCCTTGCCATTTCCTGTTAGCTTTGATTAGATGGATTCTCTCATTCGATTTATGTGGGATGGCCAGATTGGATTCGAAGCTAAGTGGGGCGGATCTCCGAGTTGACAAACACATGGTGTAGTGGTCCCTTAATCACACTGAGGATCATGAAGCCATTGGCCTAGTAACCCTTGAACCAGATTGTGGGTTGCAGTAAAGCCAGATTGTGTGCCTCGGTGGGCCTAGGAATCCTTGTCGGTAAATGGCAAGATATACGGTAAAGCCAAGAGGTGGATTTTCTCTTCGTTGGGCCTAATGGTTCCGGGATGGAATGCATGGTAAAACTTAGAGAGTATGTTTCGGTGTAGGGCCTAGTGATCCCTAAATGAGACTGTGGATGCACAGTAAAGCCTGAGGGACTAGGAGGCACTCAAATTCCTCACAGTGTAGGCAGAGAACTTGAATTGGTGGCATCCTTTTTTCTTGGTGTTTTTCTGATGTGTTCTATGAGTCCCACATTCACGCTTGGAATATGGCACAGGGGTGATTGGTTGAAGAGAGACTTGGCGTAGCCAATCTATGGTCAGGTGGAATGTGGTAGTCCCATCTCCAGTTGGTTCATTGCATTTATTAATGAGAAATGCATTCCCTTGATTTTCATGTGGAAATGTACTAATGTATATATGGATTTTGATGGCTGATATGTTTATGGTATTTTTGTTCCTATTATGTTGGTTATATGTATTTTTTGTGGTAGCAGCTATGTATGGCTCTCAACATGCTTTTACTTTTCTATGAATGGATAATGTATCTATGTCCTAATAAATGATAAGGCGGTGAATGACATGAGGAAACAATGGTTCATGACAATTCTCATATAAGTATGAGATCCCTACACTTAACTATGTTGTTTACACCTGTAGATTACATGTTGATGATATGTTTGATGAAATGTCTGGCATGGCTAGTAGGATTCTGGATATGGTCTTGTTCATTTCATTGCTTTGGCATCATTGTTTACATGTACTTTTACTAATTTTAAGTTGTCATCTAATTTTGGGCAGTGTTATGGGTTGTGGGCCTGAAAAGGTGGCTCAAAACCCGGAATGATGACCAAACATAGCATTAGCCTAAAGACTAACACATTTCGCTAAGGGATGGAGAGCATTATAACTCGCCTAGGTTGTGTCTCATGACCATTATTCTGGCCTATGTTGGTCAAAACTTGAGTAGGACCTAGGGGAAAGCTATCTAAAGTGCTTGTTTGGTTCATATGGGTCCTGAGACTAGTGTTGGATGTATGTGTGTTATAATTTCTTTGATTTCACTTCCTTAAAGTTACCTAGGAGGTTGAATCCCATCATAGTAGCCCGGTTGGCTAGTTACTTGGGTAGATGTGGGAGGAGGGTGTTACAAAGTGGTATCAGATTATGGTTCAACTCTCAGACTGATAGGATGTGTGTGTTGGTGATGCATGCACGTCAATTGCATGTTTGTCTCTTACACTTTCCTTTCATGTACTTGTTGCATTTGCTTGATGATTGATTATGGTGGTAGTATGGTTATCATGGAGAATTTGAGATTGATGTCATGAAATGTATCTGTCATGAGTATGCGATTGGTTGTATATACTTATATGTCACTTACATGTTGATTTTATGTCACCTACTTACATCCTTGTATCTTAGGTTACATTCTTGAATATTTTGATTACATGTGTTAGTCTTGTAGGTTGATTACAAGAATAGATCTCTTATGCTCGACTACATGTGTTTATGTGTATTTGTAGTTGATTATGCATTGCTTATGCATGTTGATGGTTGCATGTGGCAATGTGTACAATGGAGTAATGGTTGTTGTCATGCATGAGGTCATGGATTGTGAAATTGATATGGTCATGCATTGATAACTAGAATCTAAATAGAAGGATGCATATATGGTTTTGTACTCATGTGTTATATGTCTATATGCAGTCGTTATGCATGTATGGTCTTGGTTATAGTTATGCATGAATAGTAGGTGAAACATGCCTTGTGAAGTCTTGTTATGAAATTTAGGTAATCATGGTGCTATTGGTATGGTATTTAATTTAGGCCATCATGGTGCTATTAGTATGTTCTGATGATAATGTGTTGAATCAGGTAAAGTAGGAGATGTAGATCATCAAAGTGAAGTTGCAACATTGGACCTTGAGGTGAGAGCATGTCATCATATAGGTTTGTATGTTGGGCATGCAAGTATGTAGGTTAAGAATTATTATATGCATTAGGTTTATGTACGTCTTTTGATGTTATTATTACATTCATGATAGATGTTAGCTGACTAGTGTAGTTATATGCAGGTGTTAGATAGTCAAGAATGATAGTAACTTGTAGTTGTATGCATTTCTATTATTGTTTTATATTAGATAACCTTATGACTATGTTATATGTTGCTCATGAGCACGATATATAGATTATGGTTGTTTTATGTTTGTAACTTGATGATTAGGGTTATAGAATTAATGTTTGAATATATTATATTCCTTGGAAGGTAATAATGTCTTTGTATTATGTCGTAAGTTGTCCACAATCTTATGTAAAAGAGTAATATATTATATCCCATATTTATTATGGCATAATACACTCTTGTATCCAATTATTATATAAAGAGGTGTTTTTTTGGAGAATTATATTATCCCATATTCAATATGTGAGAGCAATTCATCCACATCTCTGGGTATATAATAAGGTCAAGGGGGCCTCTTAAGGCATATACCATTTTGTGATACCATCACATCTTATCCTATGCTCACAGAATACTGCTATTTGTATCAGGTTATTTGTAGTTGCTCCCTTTGTAGGATTGTAAGAGATTTCTGGAGATAATCGAAGACAACCTTCCCGTGGACATAACCCAATTGGGTGAACCATGCATATTTGTTGTATTCTTTTTCATTGTTCTCTTTCCATTCTTATTTATATGTTGATATATTGTTGGTTTCTTAGATAGATATCTAGTTTAATAGATCTAATATTCTAACATGGTATCAGAGCCATGACTACTATGATCTAGCATCTTCTTTGAATTTAACCATCAACGTGTATCTTCATTTTTTGTTATCTAGGCACTTATTATTTTTGGTAGATTTTCTTTCTATCTAATCTCCTTGAGGCTTCTCTTCAGATCTAGGCATGATTCTACATATTTGAGTTTTTTTCCTCATAACCCTAAGTTTGTTATGTAGTTTTTTGCAGATTGTTTTTTTCAAGGGGCTCTTGATTGTTTTTTTGTAAGATCTATATGGTTTTTGTATTCTCCTCAAGGAGATCTATATTCCAGCTATAAGATTTGTGATTTTCGTTTAGTTTTTTGGCCCTTTTTTCTCATGGTGGAAGATTAGCATACCGAGGTTTCAGATCAGAATTTCGGCCACATAAGTGGATGTAGAGTGGCTATGCCATTTCCGAAAACTGGTTATAATAAGAATTTGGAGCTTTATTGAGTGATTTTTGTTTTTACACCTTATGTTTTTTGTCAAATATATTACCTTCTATGCAAATTTCCTAGACCACAGTAGATATTTGGGTTCCTCTCACCGAGCTACCTAATTTCAAAAAAAAAATCAGCTCAAATGGAGTACCGGAAGCAAAATTATTGTTGGTTTAAGATTGTCAGTTTTTTTAGGTTTTTTAGTGATGGCAGAACAAACTACAAAAATTTAGAGTTTTCTATCCACTTTTTCTCGTCATTTATTGCATTTGGGTTTATATTTCTTGTCAAAATTTCTATCACTATGACTTTAGAAGTGACTTATGTTCCTGAACTTGTCGGTTCTAACTATCTTGCAAGGAAAAGGAAAATGATTGATGTTCTCAAGAATAAGAATCTATGGAGGTTGGTTAATGGTGAACACAAGAAACCTACAGATGCTCAAGCCTTGATTAGGTGGGAAGAAAATTTTGATCAAACAAGTGGTCTCATTGGTCAAACGGTTTCAGATAGTCTTCAGGTAAGTATTAAGGCAGAAGACAACCCAGTTGAAGTATGGATAATTCTTGCTTCTTTATTTAATAAATCTAATGATGTTTCTACTTATTACCTTGAAAAGAAGGTTCATGAGCTAGATCCTACTAATTTTGATAGAGTAGAATTATATCTTGTTGAATTGAAAACCTTAAATGAAAAGTTAAATAATTGTGGTAAATATTACAAGAAGTTAGACACTACTCTTATCATTCTTGTAGAACAAAAATTGCGATCTTATTTTAACATGTTCATCCAAACTAGGAATAGGGCTCTTGTATTGTCTCAAAGTACCACAAAACTTAATTTTGATGATTTCTGTAAAGGGTTGATAAATGAGCAAGAAAGTTGATTGTTTCAAGACAAGTCTCACCTAATAAAGCTCTTATGACACATAATAAGAATCCTAAGAAAAGTTTTAATAATGCTAAAGGTTCTTATTCACACACTTCTAATCATAATAATAATAATGGTCATGCTTCTCATGAACATCATGATACTAGTAAGAGGAAGAAAGTGCATGATCCTTGTAAGCATTGTGGTAAAAATAACCATCCTAAAAAGAATTTCCTTAAAGCGAAACACTTAATGGCTAAAGCTAACAAGAAAAATTCTAATGAATCTCAAGTAGCTTTATGTGCATTTGTTGTTTTGTTTAGTAATTATTCTTCTAATGTGGAATGGATAATGGATTATGGTGCTTCTAAACATATGACTGGTAAAGTTTCTTTATTTACATCTTATGATACTAATAAGAACTCATCTCAGAAAGTTTCTATTGGTGATAGTAAACAGCTTTCCATAATTGGTTTTGGTAACATTAATGTTGCTAATGGTCAATTGGAAGATGTTTTTCATGTTCAAAACATGCCCATCAACTTACTTTCTATTTATCGTGCATGTTAGAAAGGTTTTAAATTTGAAGCTTGGCCTGATAAATATGTTCATAAAGATATCAATCGAAATTACATAGTCTCTTCTGGTCCTGTTGATCATACAACTAGTTTATATAAATTTTCTAGTTTTAATTCAACTAAGAGACAACCCTTTTATTCCTGTGTTGCTTATGCTCATAAACTAAGTTAATTATGGCATAACAGATTGGGTCACTTGAATTATGGTAAAATGCAAATGCTAACTAAAATCGTTCATGGTTTGCCTAATATTTCTTCTACTACTAGTGTTTGTGAAGGATATGTTCCTGGTAAACATCGTAGAGATTCGAGAAATGTTTGATAAAGGTAAAGCTTGTCATGCTAAAACACCTTTGCAATTAATTCATAGTAATATATGTGGTCCTCTTGAAGTTCCTTCAATATTTCATGCAATTTGTTTTCTTACCTTTATTGATGACTTTAGTAGAAAATCTTGGGTTTATTTTTTGAAAAATAAAAGTGAAGCATTGTAAAATTTCAAGACTTTAAATCCATGGTTGAAAATGCATATGGTAAGAGTATTAAAACCTTGCAATCTGATAATGGGGGGTCTTTGTTAAGCAAGAATTGGATGCATATTTATCTAAACATGGCATTCAACATCAAAAGGCGGTTCCTTACACACCTCAACAAAATGGTGTTGTTGAAAGGAAAAACATAATTGTAGTTGAAAAAGCTAGATGTATGCTTTATTCTAAAGGAAAGCATAATAAATTTTGGGTTGAAGCCATCTGTTGTACTAATTTTATTTTAAATAAAGTTCCTACTAAAGATTTTAAGCATGTTACCCCTAAGGAAAAATGGAATGGACGTATATTAGTAATTTTAAGGTGTTTGGTTGTGAATGTTGGGCTCATATTCCTGATGAAAAACGAAAAAAATTAGAACCCAAATCTCACAAGTGTATCTTCGTTGGTTATGATGAGAATTCCAAGGCTTATAGGTTGTTTGATCCTTCTAATCAAAGTGTCATAATCAAAAGGTATGTTCAATTTCATGAAGTCCCTTCCCCACCTGAGTGTAGAATCTCATGTTACCTTGAATTTACCAATACCACCTGTTACTCCTTCTTCCAGTTTTGTGACTTATGTTCCTTCTACTCTCCCTGTTTTCGTTTGGAAAACTCTTGAATCTACAAGTAGTGAGGTCAAAAGTCCTTCCGACACTCGTCAAACTAGATCTAACTTTTCTCTTATGACCAAAGTTTTGGCCATAGATGATCCTACTACTTATGTTCAAGCTAAGGGTAAGCCTCATTGGGAACATGCTATGTCTGCTGAATATGAATATATTTTGAGAAACAAGACTTGGTCTCTTGTTCCTCTTCCTTTAAGAAAGAATTTAGTTGGTTGTAAATGGGTTTATAAAACTAAGTTCACTGCAAAAGGACAAATCAAAAGATATAAAGCTAGATTAGTTACAAAAGGTTTTAATAAACTTGAAGGTATTGATTATAATGAAACTTTTGCTCCTGTTGCTAAAATGAACACAAAAAGAACCATTTTATCACTTGTTGCATCTTATAAGTGGGAAATTCATTAAACAGATATTAAAAGTGCCTTTTTAAATGGTGATCTTACTAAAGAAATTTATATGCAACAACCTCTTGGTTTTATTTATGCTGAATGCTCAAGTTTAGTATGCAAATTACAAAAATTTATATGGTCTCAAACAAGCATCTAGGTCTTGGTATGATAAAATTCGTGCATATTTCTTGAATAATGGTTTTAAGAATTGTATATATGATCCAAATTTGTATGTTAATAACTTCGGTGATAATGTCCTCATTATTGTTTTATATGTGGATGATCCAATTATCATTGGCAGCGAGCTTGTATTAATTCAATATATGAAAATTGCTCTTTAGACACAGTTTGAGATAGACAAATCTCGGTACATTGCACTATTTCTTGGGTCTTCAGATCCGCCATATGGTCGATGGTATTTTTATCTCTCAGCCTAAGTATGTGACATATTTATTGGATCGTTTCCATATGAGTGATTGTAAACCTGTTGCTACGCTATTTCAATCCAATTTAAAGTTAACTATTGAATGTACCACTCCACTGATTGAGATTACTCTTTATCGTCATCTCGTTAGCATTTTTATATATTTAACTCACAACAGATCACATCTCTCTTTTGTGGTCAGTATGGTTTCTCGATTCATGCAGCAACCTCATGAAAGTCATTGGAAGGCAACCAAGAGAATTTTGTGATATTTACAAGGGACATTACATTATGGTGTATTTTATTCAAGCAGTGCTATAGTTTTACTCTCTGGTTATAAAAATTTTGATTGGGAAGATGACAATTATGATCGACGGTCAACTGCTGGTTACATATTTCAACTTGGTTCAGGTCCAATCTCTTGGTCCAACAAGAAGGTGAAGACTCTTTCTTTATCTTCATGTGAAGCAAAGTATAGAGCAGCCAAAGAAGCAACTAAAGAAGTCGTTTGGTTACGTCATGTTCTTACCGAGCTTGGCTTGTTTCTAAAATCATCCACTATGTTGAAATGTGACAATTAGGGTGCGATTCAGGTTGCTTATAATCATCTAATCACTCCAAGACGAAGCATCTCGACCTTGATGCTCATTATATTCGAGGTCTTGTCGTCGATGGTATTCTTTCTCTGGAGTTTTGTCCTACTGAGTAGCAAGCAACCAATATCTTCACCAAATCCTTAACATAAGCAAAGTATGTGCATCTTCATTCTTTGCTTGGGATGAAGGAAGTTGTCATCAAGGAGGGTAGTAATGACTCCTTCCTTCCTTAGTCTTAGGATGGGCCCTTCTCCTAGCCATTATTAAGGGAGAGTGTTGGAATATATTATATTCCTTGGAAGGTCATAATGTCTTTGTATTATGTCAGAAGTTGTCCACAATCTTCTGTAAAAGAGTAATACATTATATCCCATATTTAATATGGCATAACATACTCTTGTATCCATTTATTAGATAAAGAGGTGTCATTTTGGAGAATTACATTATCCCACACATCTTTATATAATAAATGGAGAATTACACTATGCCACTTTGTTACAGTGTCTTATTACCTTTAGTTTCATGATCTTCTTCTTGTTTGTTTTTTGACTTTCCTTTTGTGTTTTGAGTCTTGGGAATTGGTTAGGAAAGAGGAAAATTCATGGAGCTCAGGAAGAGTTGTGTGGTACCCAACAAGTAATGTAAGACTTAGATGAAGCTTTGTGCGTGAGTAAACACAACAAAAGGTAAGACTATGACAGTTGATTGGACAAGTTGGGTCCATTGTGGTAAATGGACGGTGGCAATGCAAACATACGAAAGGTAACTAGAAAAGGTAAAGTAAATGGGTCCGAGGTGTCAAATGCCTTGGCTGTGTTGGGAATGATTGTTCTCAATGTTGTGCATGTTGTGCGCAAATAAAGGAAGTTCTCTTAACCTTGACCTTACGTTATCTGGTAATTATGTCATGATCATGATTATGCTTATGTTTATATATCTATACATGTATGTGTGTATGTATGTCGTTGTCTGACAGGATGATGATTGTTTTATGCTAATGATTATATATGCATGTATGCATGTATCTGTGTCACTGTTTGACACAATCGTCAGGGATAATTCTTGTGGAGGAATTAATTCTTATACATTATAATGGCATGATGAGTTTCTTGGTCTTATGAGGGATCAATTGGGAAGAGTAGCCATGACAATATACGAGGTTAGTATCATGTGGTTATGGACTCTCTTCCTGTCAATGGTCGAGATCTCAAACAATATTTTCAGTAGCAACCTAAGGATGTGTCTCTACCTTATCTTCATATTTCCTTGCTTGTCATTTTGTTTGTTTGTTATTGTCATGTTATGTGTGTGTTATTTCCTTTTCATCATCTTTTGTTTTGTTGTCCTATGAACAAAACCTAGTGTGAAAATGTTTTTCCCGGTTCGAACAAGTGTGGAAAATGTTTAAAAGGGAATTATCACATACAACAAAACTTGGTTAACTTTTATTCCTTCATATTTGTCTTAGTATAATATCTTAAGTTTAATGATGTCTCGATGGAAATACAATCCATTCAGATGGAAATATTTGGGAAAAACAATGATACCCGCATCTTCTCTACAACCTTCTTTTCTTGAATTAGTGTCATAATTAAATGGTGTTTGTCATGTTGATCCAAACAAGTACATAAGGGAAAGGAGAAAAATAATAGAGAGTGTATCAATTGCAGAGGTACACAACAGTCTCTAAACAAACAACCATTCTTGCTCTTAATATGTAGGGATCCCTATTTCGCCTTGGCAATAAAAACATTGATAAAAAGCCGATGAGCATATTGAAATAAAATAAAGGGTGAAAGAAGAGAAAGGATTAGTGTGTAGAGAGGTGAAGGAAGTAACTTCATCGGGGTACTTAAAAGGCCTACCAGAAATGGAGCAACATCGGAGATGAAATTGAAACTTTGATCATTTCAAATTCGCTACTACATATCACCCTTCTCCTAGATCAAAACAATTGTGATATGACAAGATTTGTAAAGGTGTTTAACCAAGAAAGGAATAGAGGGGACTAAATCCACACAATGGTTAAGTAAGGGAGCCAAAGTAATCCACATGATGAATCAATTATTTTTGAAAGACTAGACCATGTGCATAAAGATCCACAAGAACAGAGAAGCTAGAGCTACACCAATGTGTCGGCAAGTGTTGTTGTTGGTACGACACCCTCCAAATTTTGGCCTATATTCAAAATTTGGAAGCTCCTTTAACCATGTGAGTTTCCATTTCTAGTAATATAAGCCATTTTGTGCATGTTCTCTAAGTTTCCAAGTTCCTTTGCGAAGAAAACCCAAGTATCAGATTTTGGTAAGGGAAGTGTCACACTTTGTGAAGGAGAGTTATAGCGCATCTTTAAGAGAAAAATTTGGTACTAATGGGTCTTAGCTATCATATATACATGTATTAGACTCATTCCCAAATTTATGTGTGTTTTCTTGTTTTCATCGTCACTTGTGTCGCAAAGTGTATCCTAAGTGCCGCACTTAGAGGTAAGTGTTGTTTGTTGTCGTTTCAAGGGTAGATGTTGATTTTGGGTGTTAAGTGTTTCATTGTTGTGTGGTTGTTCATTTATGAGTATGTGATCATGTTCAAGTCATGTTTTGGTTTCATCTCTCGCCTCATTTTTCCCACACTTAGTCAATTTCTGAAATGACCCTTGTCCGACCAACCACTCCTCAACGTGCCCCGTAAACTGTGCATTGCGCAATTTGAGACCCTAAATACCCACCCTTACCTTTTGGAATTATGCACTGCATAGTCATAGTGCTCAATCTCTACTTCTTGTCCCTGGAAATCGTGTAATTCTCTCTCCCAGCCAGCCTTCCACTTCACACTGTGCAGTCCTAGTCAACAATATGGCCTCACTGCCTCCTATTAGTGTCATTCTTGTCTGCCTATCACCAGTGATCAAATATGCTTTTACCAAGTCTGTTAGGGGTCTAAAGGTCAAATTTTATCATGTCACTAGGTTTTCAGAGTAAAATTTAGACATTGGCTAGTTTGTCTAGGAATGTCTCCATTCTTTTGAAAGATCTCACATGAAAATCACCTACTTCACTGAGATGAGGGGATCATAATAAAGATAATGTTTTCATCATATTAGTCATCATCATTAGCATTTCAATCAGTCTGATATCTTCATTATGTCATTAGGGTTTCAAGTTCCATCCTCATTCCATGCATAAATCCAGCATTAGATGAGTTGTGATAAGTAGCTCTTTGCATAAGTTTTTATGAATTTTCATGAATTCTTCATGGTTGCAATCTCAAGGTTCCAAAAGAGGAAGTTTCATTGTTCAAAAAGATAAAAAGAAGCTCAGGTTTCAACTCTCCAAAGTGGCCAAGTTTAAAAGGTTAAAATCATGTTTTGAAAAGGTATGTGGGACCCATTTTTATTCAAAAGAGAATCATATTTTGCCTATAAAAGCTCAAAAAGTCCCAAACTTCTTTCATTTACCTCCTAACCTTCTTTGTTCATCGAGCTCTCCTCTCCATGGGTGAAAAAACACAGGTTTCCTAGGCAAATTTGGACAAAATCTCTTGGCGTTGTGCTTCTAGAGACTACATTGTGCTTCTGAAGGTGGCGTTGCGCTTCTGGACACTGCGCTGCGCTTCCATGAACTATGTTGCACTTCTGACATAGTATCCGGAAAATCAACCAAACTCACCCAAATTTTGAATTTGAGCTTGCATTCCTAGTTATTTCTATTCTAATCTTATTCACAGGTAATTATTATCCTTTTTCTCAAATTTTTACTCTGGCAAGATAAATGCTAATGCAAGTTTTCTTCATCTAGGGTTTAGGTGAAATTTTCATGCTGCAAGCACTAGTGTAATTGATGGATTTGGTTAGTTATGACATTGAAAACATGTAAATTTTTCACGTCATACCTCTGTACATGTTTAAAACACCCTTTGATTCACTAAATAACTTATCAACCCTCAGATTACCTCACCCTTACATAAACCCTAGCTTATACCTATCAGTTTGGGAAAATTTCCTAGCAACATTGTTTTTCAATTTCTCCTAATCATTTCTTTTCCTCAGTTCACTCCATTTAGAATTCATAAGTTTCTTGCAACCCCTATACATCTCCCAAAATTCCCCCACCGTCATTTCCTATCCCCAACCCCCTCATTTCATCATTTCACTCATTCCTCACTATTTTTCCATTTTCCTGTTATCTGGGGTTTCTATCATAATGGAGGGAGATTCTTCACCATCAAAAAGGAGAAAACACCATAAAGGATGCAAAATCCTGAAATATGAGCCTACTAGCTGCAATGAAATCAACTCATTACCATTCATCAAACAATATTTTGAAGATGTCAATTGTCTAGGGTTTTGGAAAAGGGTATGTGAAGTGGGTTTCCATGAACAATTAACTGATTTGATTGCCACCCATCTAAAAGGGGAAAGGGCCATCATAGTAGGGGTTGA
Source organism: Pinus taeda (assembly GCA_000404065.3). NCBI lineage: Eukaryota > Viridiplantae > Streptophyta > Pinopsida > Pinales > Pinaceae > Pinus > Pinus taeda. The sequence goes on along the minus strand of APFE030824787.1, from coordinate 116,204 downwards.
GTTTATATTTTCAGTAGCTTCCATTTCTCTTGCCACAAGGATACCTGATCATGGAGAGTACTGGATTAAAGGCATGAGCTTGGACCTTCAACAGTAAAAATCTTTCTTAGGAGGCCCATTTTAGACCTCAAAATTCCCCTGATGCATAATTTCATAATTCAATAATTCAACATTTGAAAGTTCAAGGAATTTTCAGGAAGTCGAGTCACTTTAACTTCAGTTGGTGGTTATGTTAGGATCTCGTAACACTAATGAGGTCTATGAACTAGGTCATATTAGAATTATCTCACATAATTCTTTTCTCATTACTGTTTTATTAGATCTAAGCTCATTCTTGAAATATTTCCAACGTTTTTAAGTTAATCTTATTATCCTCAAGATAGAGCTAAAAATTCTTGTTTAGCTAATTCTTCTTTATGAAAATCCCTTGCATCTAACCCATGATTGGAATGCATGTTTTTCTTGAATGTACACAGCTATGAATCCTATCAATATAATTATCAAGATAAAGATCATCATTGGACAAAAAATTCATATATGTTAAGTGCTTTTCTGAACAATCATCTCCTAATATTTATTTTGAATGTTATGATGCTGATATTTTATTTTTGGCCCAATCAATCCTTTTGAGTATCATTCAATTCTTGAATCATTTAGTGGAGAAAAACCACCATGTTGATACAGATACTAGAATTACGAGGCCAGATTTCCCAGATTTACGAGGCCAAATTTTTTTCTTAATTTTCCAAGCTTTTGTATCACTGGTTTGTTATGGAATTAGATACAAAGGGAGTTGATTGAGAATCAAGAAACTTGTATGTCAAGCCACCAATCTGATCATAACACTGGGTCTAACAACTGTCATTCTAATAATCAATTTCCCACTATTATATATGCTGATATTTATTTTACATCAATTGATCTTGTTGAACCCATTGATCTTTATGATTTATCCTTTTACTATTCAAATACTTGTCAAGCAGCTGAGGCACTTCAGCCTTTGTTGATGGTTATGTCAGATCCCCACTACATTGACAAAGTTTTGAATGAGACCAGGTTATCTTTTCTTTACAACATTCTCCCCATGATTCGAACATGCTTCTTGAAAGTTCATTCTCCCAAGAATTTAAAATCTCTCAAAAGGTTTTTTTTGAATTCCATGATTGAATCTATGATTGTTGAAAACATCTAATTTAGCAAGCTCTTTCACTAATAATAAGTTTCAATCTTTCATGATGTTTGCTAAGGATGAGAATACAAATGAAGGTACATTCATAAGAAGCTTTCGAGCTTTGTATTATTATTGTTCTGATCGAAAGGGTAAGGATACAGATTGGTTAAAGCTAGTTGTTATGGCACATATTATACTTTTAGCAAGGGCCTTCTATCATATTTTCACTTTTGAACAATTCTTTATATTCTTTTTAATTTCTCGTATCTTTCTATTTGTGCGTTAGGAGCAGCTTCAATGGCTACATTGGAAATTTCATTACACTTAACACTGACCTTCTATCCGATTAGATTAGGAGTAGGTCTAGTTGCATTTTAGTTTTCTTTCGCATTGCTTTGACCTTCCATTTTTCCACGCATCTAGTTTGTGCATTTGTTTGGTTCTCTTACTCCCCATCTTGCATGTTGCTTTTCTTTTAAGTCTTACATTTGTTTTATTCTATTGATTTCCCTTTCCTTGTTGTGTCATGTCTTTTATTTCGTGTTTTGTTTAATAATATTGTGCATGAAAACTACTCTTGGTTGGTTCAAAAGGCAATGTGGCAAAGCTTTGAAAGGGATTTGTGACACACATCAACACTAGGCTAACTTTTGGTCCCTCTTCTTTGATTGGATCTAATATTTCGAGGTCCATTATGTCTAAATGGAAAATATGATCCATTCGAATAGAAAGATTTAATAATAATCATGATTCCCGCATCTATTTTAGGATCTTAATTCCTTGACTCGGTATGGTAATTGAATGGTGTTTCGCTTGTTGATCCAATCGAGTAGAGAAGGGAAAGGGGAAAAATAAAGGCAAGTGCATCAATTTTAGAGGTATATACAATGGTCTCTGAAGGAACAACCTCTCTTGCTCACAATAAGATGGGATCCATCTTCCACCATGGAGATATAAACATTAATAAAATGCCAATGAGCATACTGAAAATAAAATAAGGGTGAAATAAGAGAAAAGCTCCCTGTGCAATGAGGTGAAGCAAGTTACTTTGTCAGGGTACGAAACATGGTTGCTGGCAATGAAGCAATGCTTTTGTTCTTGTAGCGACCATGTTGGAGTACTAAACAGCCCTGTTGGTAGTAAGAAACACCAGAGATGAAATGAACACTTTGATCTTTTAAACTTGCAACTATATATTACCCTTCTCCTAGATTAAAACAATTGTGATATGTTAAGCCTTGTAAATTTGTCTACTTGAGAAAGGGGATAGAAGATACTATATTTAGAATTGGATTAAAAGGTGAAACTAAAGTAATCCACACGATGTGATCTAGGTGGAAAATATTTTGTGCATTTAATAATTAATTTATATAATTAGTTGTTAAAACCATGGATAATGCATCATAATAAAAAAATTATAATATTAAAGTGAGAATATAATTGCGGGATGATTTCAATTTTACCATCGTAATTATGATAATCACACATGGTATTCACCCATGGATTTTGTAAACCATGGTATTTAGCCATGGTATCATAATTTATTATATTTACTCATGTCCTCGTGATTTATTATATTTTCCTATGGTATTCCCCAATGGATTTTGTAAACCGTGGTATTTTGAAATGTTAAAGGTTATAACTTTAGGTGGAAAAACACCCGTAAAAATTATAAAGCAAAGATGCTTTTTCTCATAATGTAGTCTCATGGGATATTATCAATTCAATAAATATTTGAATTTGTTTTTATTACTTTTGTGAAATACCTCTCTTGCAAATGTTCCATATTCCGAGTTATCTTTATAATATCAATATTTCATTTAAGCATTGTGCCCTATTCTCAAGTATTATTATAATGTTTTTTTGCAATGTTTATCTCACATATTATGACATATTCCTTTTTCACTCATGAAGTTGCATTTCTTAAACAAATTGGATCATCCCAACATTAATTATCAGATTGGTTGAGAACTTTGCAGTTAAGCATGCTCATGCCAGAGTAGTACTAGGATGGGTGACTTGCTAGAAAAAATTAGTCCTTACTATTTTTTCACTTTCCTTGTTCTCACTCCTCTAAAGATCTAGATCAATGGTATTAGAGTGGGGTTTCTCTTTCTATTTTCTTAAGCATGTCCCCAACAAGGTTAGGTTATAAGGAGTTCAAACTTTAACCATATTTTTTCACTTTCCTTGTTCTCACTCCTCTAAAGATAAGGATCAATGGTATTAGAGTGGATTAATGGTATTAGAGTTGGGTTTCTCTTGCCAACAAGGTTAGGTTATAAGGAGCTCAAAATTTAACTATATTTTTTCACTTTCCTTGTTCTCACTCCTCTAAAGATCTGGATCAATGGTACTAGAATGGGGTTTCTCTTGTCTATTTTTTTATGCATGTCCCCAACAAGGTTAGGTTATAAGGAGCTCAAACTTTAACTATTGCAACCTTTGCAAGACAATACTCATCGACCCAAGCAACCTCACATGGCACACAAAAAGACACATTTCCCCAACAAGGTTAGGTTATAAGGAGCTCAAACTTTAACTATTGCAACCTTTGCAAGACAATACTCATCGACCCAAACAACCTCACATGGCACACAAAAAGATGCATTTCCCCAACAAGGTTAGGTTATAAGGAGCTCAAACTTTAACTATTGCAACCTTTGCAAGACAATACTCATCGACCCAAACAACCTCACATGGCACACAAAAAGAAAATTGATTGTCAAACCATTGCTCGAGGAAACACTTGCATGATAAAGGAGTCGACCCAAACAACGTCACGTGGTAGATAAAAAGAAAATTGACTGTCAAACTATTGCTTTAGTAAACACTTACATGATAAAGGAGTGATATGATGGAATCCTTTACAACATCTCATTGGATGGTGAGAATTTACAAAGATAAGCCACCAAATCTCTACTAGGCGCATCAACAAGCAAATTATCTTAGCATGGTTATGGGTCAATCACAAAAATCTTTGCCACCGAAGTCCATTTTCTAAGCTGCACATTGTCAACATCACAGTTGTCCCATAAGAATTACACAATCTCTCTATCCCCAGATCTTCATTCATCACGGTTATGGGTCAACCACACAAAACCCTTATTGTTGAAGTCCATTTGCTATGTTGTACACTGTGAGCATTACATTTTGCCCACAAGCATTATATGGTATCTCTATCCTCAGATCTTCATTCATTATGGTTAAGGGTCATCCAAAAACCCATAGTTATGAAAACCATGAAAAACCCTTGTCTTCAACAACACCTAATTTTGGGTCATCCACAAACCCAAAGTTATGCTCCTATTCAATAAAGGCTTCCCCGAAAGGAAATTTATGTAATGGGGACCATTGCTTCTTAAGGGGGGGATTGATATAGGTGGAAAATAATTACTGCAGTTAATATTTATTTTCTATAAAAAATTTAAAACCATGGATAATGCATGATAATAGATAAAATAAATCGTAACATTAAAGTAAGAATATACTCACATGATGATTTCAATTTTACCATCATAATTATAATACTCACCCATGGTATTCACCCATGGATTTTGTAAACATGGTATTTATCCATGGTTTCATAATTTATTATATTTACTCATGGTGTCATAATTTATTATATTTTCCTACGGTATTCACCCATGGATTTTGTAAACCATGGTATTTTGAAATGTAAAAGGGGATAACTATTGTGGAAAGACACCCATAAAAATTATTAATACGGGAATTCACTGGGAACAAAGCATGATTTTCTCATAATGTAGTCTCATGGGATATTATCAATTCAATAAATATTTGAGTTTGTATTTATTACTTTTATGAAATACCTCTCTACAATGTGCCATATTCTAAGTTATCTTTATAATTTCAATATTTCTTTTATGCATTGTGCCCTATTCTCAATTATTTTTATAATGCTTTTATGCAATGTTTATCTCATGCATTATGACATATTCTTTTTTCACTCATGAAATTTCATTTCTTAAACAACTTGGATCATGCCGACATTAATGTATTAGATTGGATGATAACTTTGTAGTTAAGCATGCTCAAGCTAGAGTAGTACTGGGATGGGTGACTTGTTGGGAATTTTTTTGCCCTTACTATTTTTTCACTTTCCTTGGTCTCATTCCTCCAAAGATATGGATTACGTTGAATCAATACATTCTGAAAGACAAGACCCTGTGCTCAAAGGTAGACCTAAGTAAAGAAGTTGGAGTTCTTCTAGTGTGTCGCCAAGAGTTTTCACTGCAATCATAACAACCTCCAAAATTTCTCTTACATTTGAATTTTGGAGCCTCTTTGTGATCTTATGATCTGTCATTCCTTGATTGTTTTTAATCACTTCATGGTCGATTGATGATTTTCTAAGTGTTGAAGTCACTTGATTACACATGCTTAGCATTCAATGCATTCACAAGAGCACCTCTTTCTTGCAAGCTCAATAGTCAATGTTTACCTCTGTAAACAAGCATTGTGTAGCCTCAGGAAATAGAGCATGCGTAGTCACTAGTAATAGTGATTGCACAATCCTTCGTAATAGACATTGTGCTACTCATAGACCATTCACAACCCCTACCGATAGTGCTTGAGACAGTTGCACTATGCAATCGTGTTGATAGTTAGTGTGCAACATTATTTGACAGTATCTCTCACTCTTAATGGCAATTGTGTCATCATTCCTATAAGTCTTCTCAATTGTTTCTTTTGTGCACCTTTTGCTTTCACAAGTGTCATTTTCACTTTCTTGACTATCTTTTTTACTTGCTTTTCCTTTCACAAGTGTCAATTTTTCTTTCTCTTTGTTTTAGAATGTGTTGCATTAACTTTCATTAGCTTTTGCAAGTGTCATTTTCACATTTCTTACTATTGTAAGTATCACTTTTAACTGTTTGTACTCCTGTTTGTGTTGCACTTTTGCACACTACTAGAGGTAGCTCTAGCACACTCTTCTTCATTCGATGATCATATGTATCACAAGAATATGCACTAGACACTTTCCCACACCTTAGCGAACTTTTTGGTCGCAGTCGACACTTTTGTAGTAACTTGTATTCTAAGTGTCGAAAAGCTACATTTCAACTGTTGCACTTAGAAATAAGTGGCTCTTTGTCGTTGCTTCAAGGTATGCATGTTGTTCTTGAGTACTATGCATTCTTTGGCTTGTGTTGAGGTTATTTGAGTGTGATATCACTATCTTAGGATTTTTTTTTCATGTCTTTTTCTCTCTTGTCTCATTGATCCCACAGTTAGTCATTTTGGTAATTTTCACTATCTTTGCAAGTTAACTAACGATTCCTTCCATGCTCTTGTGTGTCTCTTCTAGAATAATACTATTACTTTTCTTCTAGAGTATCACTCTCTCTTCTCCTACAGTCAAAGTACCTTATATACACTGTGATCGTATGCCTCACAATGTTAACTTGCTTGATTCAAAGTTTGTTTGTGTAATCTCTTATCTCAATAATTGTAACTAAGGAAAATTCCTAAGAATAATGGAAACATGCCTTATTTCCTAGTTAAGGATCCTACTCCAAATGGTTTTAGTTCTAATTGGGGCTTCAAACCGGGGAGACCCCCTTGATTGATGGATTTCCAACACCATCAACAAAACACATGATAATAAGTTGTTTTAAATTGTATAATTGAATTGCAATGTTATAATGCTTTATTTTAATATTTTGAATCATTATTTAATATTAGGTTTAATATTAGGCTTTTTTTAATATTATGGTTTAGTATTTTCTTTGCCCAGAAAAAGGGTAATTTTATTATCAAAAGAAAATAAAACTATATTTTGTAGATACATGTCTAGCATGTATTCAGATATAAAGGATCACTTGGATATGGCACGCCAATGGCTCAAGGCCCTCATGACTATGAAAAAAAAGATAAAAATGAACAAGAATTCCTAATGGGTAGAATAATTATAAAAAGCATCCACATTTCCTTTCTTCCCTTTTCTCTTTTTTACTTGCTTCCATGCCCTTGTGGGAGGTTGTATGGTAGCTAGAGACGAATCCCCTTAGTTTGTTGCAGGGATGAGATCCTTATTTGATTATGAACTCTCGAAAACATGTGATCTTTTGGTTCCTGGGATGACCTCATTTTGCATTGTTGTTGTTTCTTTTACTACAAGGGTTGATGTGGTTGTCATCTCTGAGTCATGGCTGAGATTTGTTGGTTGTGAAGGGGGGTCCTCCTACATTGTTATTTTATTCGTTCCCACATTTTCCTTTCTCAAGGGGTCCCTTTGATCCACTTATTCTTAATCGTCAAAAAGGAGCGGCTTCTGAGATTGCTAATTTTTTTTTTTTTTTTGCATTGTTTCCCTTTCATCCCATTTGCTAGTTTTTTGGCTAGAGGACAATTATCTTGTAGGTGTCTGGTCTGGTTACATACACAACATATAAACGTTGTGTTTTCATAATCTAATCTCTGTGTCCATTGATTAACCATATATGATATGGAAACCAATTTCTTAGGTCTATCTCTACAGAAACACGAGCATGTGCAAAAAAAAACCTTTGTTATTCTCTCATTGTCTATTTTGATGAAAGATCCCAGAGAATTACTAATGTGTTCAAGAACTTGATGGTGCTAGAAGGGGAGTGGAATATTAGGAATATGGACCCAAATAGGCACTTTTGTTACTACCATTGTTGATGGGTCAAAATATGGAAACCAGGGGGTGGTGAATAACCCAGTTCTACCTCAGAACCACATTCCTTCATTTAAAATATTATGTTAATATGTTTTTGAGGAAGGGTGAACAATGAAGAATCCCTTCGAACATAAATAGATGTCACATTTTGTAGTCCAGTTTGTGTAGATCCATAGGTATAGGTCTTCTAGATTAGGCAAAAATTGTTAAATTGACATATAACTTTCTCTTCATGGAAATAAGGGAACATGTTATTTACCTGTGAGTTTTGGATCTCAATCTTCTGATGTTTCTCCATGTTTTCCACTATGTAAGGCATGGCCAATCGCCCATTAGGATTTGTGGCCTTAGTGTGTTTTGTACTCCCTCTAACAGCTTCTTTGTAAGAGACTAAAGGCCCAGGACTTGTTCCTTCACAAAGTCCCGAAACCAGGGACAGAGTGGAACCATTATTGATATTGTATTACTTGAGGGTCTTCTTGTTTTGAAGGAGTTTCCCTTTCAATATGATCCTTTTCTCAATTATTGGTAGTCCCTCCTAAATCTATGTCTTGTGCTTGACATTCTCCATTAAATCCTTGTCATTTACCCATATCATAATGGACCTTCCCTTCAGGGATTTTATGAAAATATGGAAAGACCTCTCCTCTTTTATGCAGAAGCCCAACTTCTAGTCAATTATATATGCTCGGATCTAGGGTCCAGAAGGTGGAAGAATATGTATATCTCGGCATGCCAAAATGGATTTGCATACGAAGACTTTTTGGGGTTGGATCAGATCCTCTTCGCCCCCCACCAACCCTAATGAGGATGGGAGGAAGCCGATTTTCGATGGATTGAATATGAACTAAAGACCATGGTGTGAGGCGATAAGAGGGACAAAATAATTTAGTAGTTGAGACTCCCTTGCACCAGAAAGACAAACTAAGGGAAAGAAAAAAAGAAGGTTTGGCTCTAATGAGCTTGTTTCCCTCTTTCGTTTCTGACGGCCCATTACACAACTCACAAGGCACAATATCAATCTCCATGGCTCGGTCTTGGGCACTGAACGAGGTCAGGTCTATGTGGCATTGACTCTTCTTAGTGATCTCTTGGCCACAATGATCGAGAGTGATATATTGTGACTCTATGACCCTTCCAATGTGAGCAACTTCTTGTGCATCCTTTTGTTTGTGTCTAGGAGAGAATTGAGATTTGTATTTCCCAACCAAAATTCCCCCATGAGACTTTGTCTAAACTCCATATTTGTGCCGGTATGTGGCATGATGGCTTTGTAGCAAACCTTGTTGATCATAGCGACCATCCTCCATTCTCCTCCTTGTTTCATTCATGGTATTCCTTTCTACTGGGCATATTAGTGTTTATTTAATATTTGATTTTTACTATTACGGTTTTTTAAATATTTAGTTTAAATATTGGTTTTTGTATTTACTTTCTGATTTGGATTTTATAATGGATTTGTAGTTTTTAATTTCGAATCAGTTTCTTCTCTTAGGTTTGCTAATGAAATTTGTGTTGATTGGTTATAATCATGAAAATGGCTTGAAACCACCCTTCTACATCAACACAACCATGAAAAAAATCATATGAACATTGTTTCATTAATGTAACAAACATGAAAGCAATTATATGAACACTAGCTCATTATTGTTTGCAACCATAAAAATATAGTACAACATACTTCCTTCAAAAGGGAAACATGAAATTATGCCTGTAATGCCAATAGTTGTTTTTAATCATTATAATGAAATTATTATAAATATTTCAAATGAGAGATGATTCATGATAAGATAAACATGTCAACATCGTATTTAAATTGTGAATAAACATTTTTATATTAAATATGATATTTAAAAATGAATCATCTATATGTGTAATGTCGAAGAATTTCAGTATATGGAACCATATAAATCCAATTACGCCAATTGCCATGCATTTTCAAAAGAAAACTTGAGTAATCTATTGTTGTCATCAACTAATATGTGTCCATGCCTTCACAAATACTTCAAAAAAGAAAAAAAATCAGAATAGGATTCCACCAAGAAGATTTGTCTAGATACTCTTGGATCAACTCTAAATGGTTTCGTCAAGCATTAATTGTATACACGTTGATGAAGAAGTCTAGAATCAATGTACAAGTTTGAAAAGATAGAGAAAAGTGTTCATAATTCCAACAAAATTTAGTGGCGCAATGAGAAGTCATTAATATTTAATCAAAACCCTCTTGGATCTTAGAAATGTTACCTTGATATATTACCTTGTTATGGGGAATCGAGATTGCCACAAAAGGTTGGCCCTAACAATTGTCATGTCTTTCAATGATCTCAATGACTAAGAATGTTAAACCACTTCCCTCCCACGTATGATATATGACCCACTTCCCATTTATAGACATGGTATATTGGTGGAAACAATGTGGTTTCTCTTGTTTATCTTCCACACATAGCACATATCTATCAATAAAAACAATAAGTGATGTCTTGAGCAATATAACTAACAAAAAAATTGGACAAAATGAAAAATACAAACAATGATACCTATATCCATGCTCTAATAAGGAAGCCCGTGCAAAGGTAGATGTGGCGTCAGTTGTGCTTGATTTGGTTGTGATCCTTGGCACTTCAATAAATCTAGTAATAACTATTATATTATACCATATCTATCACAACCTAAAAGGTACCTTGGTAAATGGATTGAAAGGGACTAGTAATGGATTGAAATGGATGGACTGGTAAATGAATTCAAATGGTCGATTGCTCAAACGAAGGGATTGCTAAATAAAAATGCACAATCCACATTTAATAAAATTATTGCCACTTGTAAAAAAAATTATTATGGAAATAATTCTTTGTTTTGAAACGAAAAAACTATTCAAAAACTTTTCATGTCACCTGTTAGATGGTGTATAAGATTAAAAATATTCCTTTAAGATCAAATCTCCTCCAACCATTTAATAAAAAATCAAAATTCATTCACCCCAATTCTAATATAAACCATGCCTATTGGTGTAATAAGTACATTATAACCTTGGCATTAGCTTCACGTGACAATGCTTTTGAATATTATGTTTTGGATCTCGAAATATATGTTTTAATTATAATACACATCAACTGTTGTGATACAAAATTTTGATACCTTGCAACATTTTACTACCACATAATTACACTTGGAGGCTTTCCATATATGGATTTTGTGCCAACATATATTTCAACAATGATTTGGCCATCATTCTTTTCCATCAATTGAAAGACGGGGTCTCGGATCTTCATTGCCTTATGGTTATGAACCAATGATTCATCAGATTAATAGTGAGACCACGACTCAACTCGAATATGCTTATTGATTTGGATACCTACGTGGACCGGATATGTTTCTTCAGCCTGGATATATTAATGCGCTAATGTTTGGATCTGGGAATCTAACATCTACTCCAAATGTAACTTGTACTCAGTTTCAAAACCCAGATATCTTGTGAAATTCATTGATAAAAATCTTTAACATAATTAACATGTTTGCGTTCATTAACATATGTTCTTTGTGCATTGAAAATTGGGAATTTTTCAAAAAAGTTGAAGTGATAAAGCGTAGATTCAACTTGATATTTGAACTACACAATAGATGCGGATGACTGTAAACACTGAATTAACTTGTAGAATCAGACTTTAATATTGAACCCAGGAAGTGCTTGTTTATAACATTAAATTATTCATTTTCACAAAAGTATAAGTTCTCTCGAGTCATTAGATCATACACAAAATGATTCTTTATTTTTCTACTTTGCACAAGATCTTCTCCTTAATCGAGAAATTTCGAGGTCTAAAATGGGACTGAAAACAAAAATGTACAACCAAAATCAACTTTATAAAAACCAATAGGATTCAAGAAGATGACGTAAAAAAAAACTACTTTTTCAACACATATTTTCAACTTACTCCTTACGGTTTTACTCTAATTTCAAGCGGGAACACTCGTTGGATGAAAAATTTAATTCCTCATCCAAGGAGTACCCACATTGCAAACTTTCAATGGACCCTGCTACGACGGAAAAAGAGAAATACATGAAAAAGTGTGATTGCAATCACGTGTTTTCATGTGTTTCTCATTTTTCGTGTAACAGGGTCCATCAAAAGTACGCAACATGGGTACAAGGAATCACATTTTTTCATGTGTTTCTCATTTTTTGTGTAGTAGGATCCATCGAAAGTATGCAACATGGTACTCCTTGGATGAGGAATTAAAATATGCATCCAACGAGTGCTCTCGCTTGGAATTTGAGTAAAAACATAGGGAGATAAGTTGAAAATATGAGTTGAAAAAGTAGGTTTTTCTTTTCTCCCTCTAAATTTTGATGATATGATCTAATCTTATTTTATTATTTTCACTATTATTTTATAATATTCCTTAGGAGGCCCATTTTAGACCTCAAAATTTCTCTAATGCACCACAAAATTGCATGGTATTCCCCTTATGTTTCGAAGAAAAAAATCCTGAAATTATTTACACTAGCAATATTTATGGTGGATGTCTCTAATATGGATCACATATCCATTTTATTGATTCGACCCGTTCATGAACTTTCCAACATATACATACAATTTTAACGCTATATATTGGTACATTAACTCAAAGATATTGAACTTACAAAATAGGGAAATATAATACATTAGTTTCATTAATCCAAACTCTCTACATGTTTTTTGTAACTAACGATTACCTCATACCCTCTGTTGGCCTAATTAGACATTTTATATGGGCGTTTTCTTGGCCCTAGCCACTCCTCCTACTTACATCTCTTACACACTTTTCTCTTTTTTTTTTTCCAAATTAGACATCCTATACATTCATCTCTATTCGACTACTCAAATCCTTTAATCAATTAAATATTCAATGATCAACCCTTCTGCTTACTCAACTAGATTTAACATTAGTATGAATATCCCCATCTACTCAAAATTTACAATATATAAACAAAGAATAAACCTAAAGTTGGTCTCAAATCCAAAATATTTGCTTAACTAACCCTACAATCTCTCTTTAATGTTTACACTATTCCTAAGATCTCTATGAGATATCTTTAAAACTTACAAACTGATATAGACTTGATTACATTACTTAACAACACATTATCTAGACTCTTGTTGAATAATACAATATTTACAACGAAAATAATTTCCTTTCAGAAATCTCAAGACCCCTCTAAAATCTAATCAACAAGGTTGATTTGGTAGAATATGCTTTTGCATCAGACTCCCAAAGTTGAAAATTTGTAATGATATCCTGATCATGAGCCTTTAATTTGTTTCATTTGCCTCCTAGATCCCAAATTTTAGGTTGTTGTTATCCACAGGTATCACTGCATTGTTGTTTTGATATTGTCCTCAATCTTCCAAGATTCCAAACTTAGTTTTGCTTCCTTCCATTTGATCTATTGGTGTAATCCTTAGTAGTCAACCATACTTGTTTGATGACTTCCTTCTTTACTTCATTTTACCTTTACTTAGGCATATTCTTCACCAACATACAAAACTCTACTAATTCAATGTCCAACCTTTCCCTTTGTTGCAACAAAATCCTTACATCACTTACTTGCAGCTATGGTTTAGAATTTAAAAAATTTATGGCCTCAATTGACATTTCACTGTTCAGCTTCCATTCTTTATTGTCAGATATCTCTTCAAATATATTTAAGTCATTTGAATTCCTTCTCCATAGATGCTTCATGAAATATTGAATTTCATTTTCAAAACTTTTTCTTTTATATGCATCTGCACACAAGATAAACTTATTACAGAAAACATTAAACTCTTAGAAACTATCATCAACAAATTCAACATGTTTCATTTCACTACAATTTACTCCAAATGTGTAGCTTGTTGTCCCTTTATGGGTATTGGTTTTCCTCTGAATTTTTTATCCATCTTTGCAGCTTGTTGGTTATGCTTAATACTTTCCTCCTCCCTACTATCTTCCAGGAGAATTCTTTGTTATGGATTTTGTGCTTAGAGATTTTCTCTACTTGGACTCCTTTCATGTTCTTCCTCATATGACTATCCCATTATCTCATTCATTAAATTCATATACTACTTGATTGGATTCAAATGAATGGCATGTTCTTTTTTTCCCTCTGCATATTCACATAAAGAATTGATTTCAAAGATTTTCAATCTATTAGGTACTTTGAGCACCTCTTTATCTTCATGCTTCCTATCTACAATCTCTACGTAGTCCTCTCTGATCCTTGTATGATTGAGCCATTCTTCTAACATCTTCAATTCTCTATCAAGGTTTACAATTTGTTTTTCACCCCTTATTCCACACGTGAGAAGGGTTTCTTCGTGTCATCATCCTTGTGCTTTGAATGAAAAGAAATTTCAATCTCATGAGACATTGTTTCCTTGTCTCAACTCCCTTTGCACCTAGACACATATAATTAACTTGGAAATACTCCTCTTCCTCTCTAGATGCTATAATACCTCTACTTCACTAAGTATCCCTGGATATTGTTCAAAATTTATTGTAATTCCTTCTTTATATTCAAGCTTCGTTAAGAACTCTTCCAACAACTTTACTTCTTCATAAAAAATTATCAACATCATATCTATATGTTGTTCCTTTTTTCCTCTTGATTTTCTTCACTGGACAATTTTACCCTATTTACTATAACAAAAGTTCCTTGTATTGTCCCAAAACATTTACATCCTTTCACTATGTATAGGTTCCCTTTTGACTTACTTTGTGAGGAAATTTTATCCCTTCCATTTATATGACCAATTTCTTATGCTATCCTTCTTTAATACATCTAGAAAACATTCTTTTATCTTCCTCTTTCCTTATGACATTTTTTAGTGATGTCCTTCATCTGCAAAGCTTGTAAATCCTGCACTCACACACAAATTATCAGTTTTAAAACCATAAGGCTCTCTAGCCTCCTGTAGCGATTTTTTCAAACAATCGATGAGACTCTCATTAAGTCTCTCATCAACATATTTATTATCATCATGTTGAAGAAATTATCCTTGTTTCCGTTCATAATAGTGAACTTCTTCCTCCTCATACTCAATTGCTTTGAGTCCTTCCTTGAACCAAGTACTCATCTCATGCCTCATCCTCTTATTTTTCATTCTTTCCTCTATTTTGATGAAAAAAACATTTTGTCCATTAATTTCTTTGCAAACAAATCCGCAATAGGCCATCTGAATTTCTTCTTCATTTTACATCCATGCCTCAGATCCTCAACAATATTATTCTATAGCATCTTTCTCATAACACTAATTTGTTCCTTCATCTCATATATCTCTCTATCCACTTATTCATCACTCTTCTTGTTTTCATCAACATTCTTGTCATCTCTTCTCATCTCATTGTTGCTTCCCTCTTCTAGAACATTTACATGACTATTTATAGCCATCTTCACTTCCATTTTTGTGAGCTTTTCCATGCCCAACCGTGAGCTACAAAAAAGCCTTTGTAGTAACAAGTTTGTTTCACCTTGCTACAAGATACCTCACTAAGCTTTTCCCCTAAACGTATCCTTTTTGTACGTTTGATTCTCCCTTCTAGAACCTCTCTAGCTTCCTCTGTTCTTTATGGCTTTTTCATTCTTTTGACAATTCCACCCACAACACCAATTTATGGAATTGCCTATACAACTTCTACCCAACCTTAGCTGAAAGTTGTTGCAACTTCTACTATTGCAATATTCTTTGCCACATTTCTTTCTTCCTCTTGCTGCTACCTTGAATCAACAATTTCTTTGTCCAAGTTAAAGTGAAAATGTAAAGGCCATGTTACTTGTGAGATCTCGCTAGATCTATGATTCCAAAAAAAATTGAATTTCCTGCTTCCACTGCTGCAAGGTTCTTATTGCTACTAGACTCCTCAAATATGCTTCAACTATCATTGACAATTCTACCTAGCTCTACTCCTTAGTTGGAATTATCTTCAATCTATAAGGATTCATTATGCCTTGATTCCCTTCCATGAAAGACCCTTCATGCTTAGCTTCTTCATTCAAAACTCCAGTTTTTAAGGCTTTTAATCTCTCCCTATCTCTACATCATCTATAATTGTCCAAAATCAATCTATGATCAACAATTTATTCTACAATTTCTAACAGAATTACTCCTGTTAAAAGTCCCTTTGTTTTCGTGACTCGACCACTCTATCTTTAACCTATTAAACTTCAAAAATACCAATCATCTCTTACATTGATAATCTAATGGTATCTTTTTCAACTCTAGCAATTTCTCCCAATCAAAAGCATTCTTGTTCTAACCCCTTGCCTCATATTCTCTCTTCTGATTTCCTGTGCTAATCCTTCACCATTGTTGCCACCATCTATGCTATAGGGTTGCTCCAGCAATTATCTATTAACATTCAAATGAGTAGGTTTAACCAACTTTGATACCACAATTGATGCAATCAAGGTTCAATTCACAAACTTTCATGTGCCATTAGAACTATCATATTTCCTCACAGACATTTCTTTCTTCATCCAACAATATAAAACACAACTTAAGTTCATCGATTTACTAATATGAGAGTATTTCAATCCTTTGTAGAGTCCATACCAAATGTGATATTGCTTTGCCACGTATTAATTTGAATGCCTCTGTGGACCAAATATGTTTCTTGAGTCCAAATATATTAATGCGCTAATGTTCTAATCTGGGATTAAACATTCGCTCCAAATGTAACTTGTACTTGCTTTTGAAGCTCGAATATATTGTAACCCAAATGCATGACAATCTTTGACATAATTAACACAATTCCATTTATTGACAGATCTTCTTTGCAAAATGAAAATCAGGCTTTTGTTAGAAAAGTTGGAGTGATTAAAAGTAGATCGAGACTGGTCTTGGAACTACATGGTAGATCCAAATGACTATAAACCTTGAATTAAATTGTTGACTAGGACTCCAATCTCAAGACTAGGAACTGCTTATATATAATATTTCATTCTTCATTCTCACAAAACTAAGAATATCTCAAGTCATTAGGTCACACACAGAATTATTCTTTAATTTACAAAACTCTACACAAGAGCTTCTCCTCATCACAAACTTGCACCATATTCCCCTTATGATTCGAAAAAAAGAATCTTGAAATTCTTTAAACCAACAATCTTTACAATTGACCTCATTAATATGGATCATATATCCATTCTATTGATTCAACGTGTTCACGAACTTTCCAACATATACATATAGTTTTAACACTATATATTGGTACATTACCATAGAGATATTGAACTTACAAAACAAGGGAAATAAAATACAACAATTCCATTAATCCAAACGTTGTACAAGATTTCAGTAACTAAGGGTTAATTCTGTTGGCCCGATTACACATTTTATCTAGGCATTTTCTTGGCCCTAGTTGCTCCTCCTTGTACTTACATCTCTCACACACTCTTCCTTTTTATCCCAATGAGATAGCATATACATTCATCTCTATTCAACTACTTAGATCCTTTACTTGATATGATCAACCCTTCCCCTTACTCGACCAGATTTAACATTAGTAGGTTGATCCCCATCTGTTAGAATTTTATAATATATAAACAAGGAATAAACCTTAATTTGGTCTAAGATCCAAAATATCAGCTTGAGGTTTACAATATTTCTAAGATCTCTATGAGATCTCTCTGAATCTTATAAACGAACACAAATCTAAATACATTGCTTAAGAAATCATTATCTAAACTCTTCTAGAAAATTAAAATATTTACAACAAAAATCACTTTTATTTGAAAGTCAAGACCCCTCTAAATTCTAAGCAAAAAAATTAATTTTAAATATATGGATCCTGCACCATTAATAATCACCAAAAAAAATCTACATTAAAAAATAACTTAATATTAACCACATTCAAATTACTCTCCCCCACTTAAAATTAAATTAACTATAATGATAAAAAAACACTATAATTGAAATTTATATAACTTTTCAAAATATATATATTTTCAAATTTTATTTTAAATTCATAAAATACATTTAAACTTTTTAAAACTCATTTTAGTGTTTAATAAATTAAATGAACGATTAAAATCAATATGAAACTACTAAAAAACTATAACATCTCCAATTAGTTTTTAAATTTAAATTAATATAATGATTAAAAAATATAATTGAAATTTATATAACTTTTCAAATTATATATTATATATTTCAAAATTTTTAATTTAATTCATTAAAATACATTTAACTTTTTAAAATTCAATTTATGTTAATAAATTAAGTGAAAGGTTAAAATCAATAGAGACTAACTAAAAAACTATAGACATCTCATTCGACTTGCAGAGTCTCAATTTTAAAGGTTAAACATATTTAAACATATTTTTTATTTGTGGGACCTTTATGTCGATCATTTTCGTAACAATCCACCTCATATAGTGATTATCATGCCTTGGTTTCCCAAATATAATGTTAAAAGTCAAACATCTTATTTGACATCTTATTTGACTTGAACAGTCTCAATCTTAAAAGTCAAAATTTTTTATAATATAATGTTAATAAAGGTCAAACATAAGTTTTATTTGTGGGACCTTTATGTCGATCATTTTGGTAACAATCCAGTGATTCTCATGCCTTGGTCTCCCGGATTTAATATAGTGTTAATAAATTAAATAAAAGGTTGAAATCAATAGAGACTAACTAGAAAAAAAAACTATAGACATCTTATTTGACTTGCACAGTCTCCATCTTAAAAGTCAAACATAATTTTTTTATTTGTGGGGCCTTTATGTCGATCATTTTCGTAACAATCCACATGACATAGTGATTATCATGCCTTGGTCTCCAAGAAAATTGTTGCTGTTCTGGACTTTTCTCGCAACTTTTCAATCTATCAGTCAAGAAGTCATTATCTCGTTACATAAAGATGAAAATTCAATGGTTTGACTGCAAATAAAGAGAGCTTGGACCCAAAGCAACAATATAAATGTTATATCACATGGAGGAGCAAGTCGATATGTGGCCACATTAAATAAGAATTGTATAAAGTATCGTGAGCAAATTGCTTTTGAATCGTGAGGAACCTGGGCAGACAACCTAACCAATAACATTATGTAAATTCCTTTAGCAGTCATCTGTAGACAATTGACTGCCGCACTTAATTATGTAAAATATGTTTAGTAGTCCGCTGTAGACAATTGACCGCCGGAATCACAGCAATCTTAAACCTCGTATCGACTTGTTATATATTCACAGCATTCTCCAGCATTGATCACCAATCTTTTCTTTCGGTTTCTGTAGATTCACTTATTGAGAGAGAATTCATAGCATGCCATCCCAACCCAATTCCAGGCAAAAGATAAGTATGCCTTCTGAGTCCAGGCATATCCCCAAGAGAGGGCAAGTGAAGGCAGCCATTGCCTCTTCCCTTGCCCACTCCATCAAGTCCTTTTTCTCATCACATTCCTTCACCAGTTCTAATGGCTCTCCACAGTACTCCATCTCCAGATCTAATGGCTCTTCACAGTACTCCATGATGGCTGCTTCCTCTTCTTCAGCCTCGATCTTGGGTTCAGCTTCAAGCTAATGGGTTTTACAGAGCAATGGACATACCCATTACAGAGCAATGGACATATGTTGCTCATAACATGAGGAAACACAGCATTGAAGATAAAATATTTTCGGTGGGCAAAGGCACCAGCACTCCAATAGAAGTGCCCACATGAGAGGAATAGCATGGCTCAGATGATAGATGTGTCTACCTTCACAGGACTGTTCGCAGACATATGAATATGGAATGGAATATGTTTATAGCATGCAGTTGGTATCACTGCTATCACATCTTACTCAATGTTATCTACTGTAACAGGATGTTTTAAAGTTTTTGTCCTATTTTAATAATTTAGAATCAAGATCGATCTATGCCAATCATATAAGATTCAGATTACAGCTTTTTAAAACAGCTTTCAAAGACTCAACATATAAAACTTTTTGCTTATTTTAATTGAGAAATCTGAAATGCTGTCAGTTCTAAAGAAATAACTTCAATCAGCCAGCAGCTGTGATGTCTGAACTCTTGGTTTCATTTTGTTAAATACCATCGCACATAATATCAATAAAATAGCTCTTATAATCGCTCCACGTTCAAATTTTTTTTGCTGTTTTAATCTCTTTCAAGGCAGAGATATGTACAAAGGGATATTTATCATATCCCAATTCTTATTTTTCCTTTCTTTTAAACTCACCATTGAATAAAGTAACTTCGCTGTATTGTTTGAATTTTATTTTTCTATTTACGGTTACTCTACTGTGAATTTTATTTTTTTATGTGTGAGAACTCTCCTGCTAGAATCGCCAAATCTCAATCTAGATAAGTTAAGATTGGCATTTTCGAAATAAAGCTGCAGCGACAGTCGAACCCGAATTAATTACTCCCAAAATCTAGATAAGTCAAAATTGGGATTTTCAAAGTGAAGTTTCAGTAACAGGGGAACTCGAATTAATTGTTGCCAATTTGGAGTTGGAACAAAAGGTGAACAAGACTATTTCAACACTATTTAACTACGCTTTTTCTATGGGACTGGGAGGATATTGCATCAGAATAGTTTCATTTCAGTATAAACAAAAAGCGAGGAGCAGTAGTCAAATATGGTGAGATGATGAAAAAGGAATGGCGTTGTTTATTGGGTAGGGAAAAAATGAGTTGTTTACGAGGTTACAGGAAAAAATTTGAGTTGAATTCAAATATTTTTATAATAAAAAATTGTTTGAATTTTTTAGGTGGAAATAAATTTTATATTATTAAAGATTTGAAACGTTCAAAAATCATTTTTGAAATTTGATAACTATAAATTAGATTTCCAAAAAAAATTACTATATTTTTATTAAAATCAAATTTTCATGATTTTCTAAACCAAATTTAATCATAATTTAACTGAACCAAAAATTAACCAAAAACCAAATTGAATTCTAACCTATAAACTCTATGTACATCTGTATGGAGATAATAATCAGCTTTTGACAATCAGCCAAAAACCAACCGGATTCTAACTCTATTTACATCTGTATGGAGATAATAATCAACCAATATACAACAGAAACCAACATCTCCGAAATGAGAGAGAGACACCAACATCTCCCACGCTAGAGAGACAGGATTCGAATACCTTTCTTTAGGACTAATTCCTTTAAGTTTCGTTAAAGACTAATTTTCTTTCTGGTAACGAAAGGACTAATTCATTTAAGTTTAATTAAGGATTGTTTTTTATTAATTTTTCTGTGAAACAAGGTGTTGGAAAAGGCCAAAAGAAGTGCAGGAGGAAAGATTAAACAGAAAATCACTTCATTTTAGAATGCGATACCTTCAAAAACAACAGGAAAAGTTATGTAGATATTCTGGCATCTAGTTCTCTTGGGATAATCTATTTGGCGAAGGGTTTATCTAGAAGATGGGAGCGGTTATTGTGAGGCTTCAAAGGAAAAGGCCCGAATACATCAATCAGATGAAGAAGCAATCTATCCCATAAATTATTTTTAACCTCTTCGACCTTAAAATAATTTTCTTTTTTTAAACAACTTATATGCACTCTAGTCCTTGCAACAAGAGTATAACAAAGCTTTACTTAATTGCAATTATTTTATTTTTAACCAAAAAACAAACTTAAAACTGAATACAACCCACCAAATGCAATTAAAAATTCAATGGATACAGTGATTTTTTCTTTGCTATGTTAAAACTCTGCAACTTTCCAAAACCATGCTCTATAAGAAATTTATGATATTTTTTTTAATTATTTTTGTTTGAAATTAATAAAGATTTTTAAAATAATAAGTTTAAATTTTATAAATTTAATAATTTAAATACTTCATAATTTTTTTAAATACTATTTATTTATTAAAAAAATGTATATTTTAAAAAATAAAAATACTCAATCCCATGAATATTTTCATCACTAAATTTCCAAAAAAATTGTGAAATAGTTAAACTATTCCCTTTTCAAAAATAAACTCCAGCAAGAGCAATAAGCTAGACCCTGTGCTCTTTATACTACATCCAGCACTGATCCAAAAACCCAGGAAATGCAATTAAAAGAAAAATCAATGGGCCCAAAAAGAATATAGTTTTAACTTAATTGTTTCGAGGAATGAATGATATCCAAGAGCTTTTCTCAACTGTGTTATACATGCCATTTTTTTGAAAAATTAAATCCAAATCTGCCCACAAGGAAGCCACTTAGTACAATTAAAAATACAATGGATGCATTGCAAGTGTAACTTACCGTAATTGTTATGAAATAATTATTAATCAGTGACCTGTACACAGCTTTTCGTTGCTATGTTGATCCCTGCAATTTACAAAAAAATAAATCCCAAAATAATGAGAAACACCAAATAAGCTATGATCTCAAAACAAAGCCAGCATGCAACCCACCGAATGCAATTTAAAAAAACATAGCTTTACCAATCCCAAATATTTGTCGGCAACGACCAAATAAACTATGTCCACAGAGTTATTCTCAACTCTGCTAAGCTATGCAATTTTCTAGAGGATAAATCCAAAATCAGCCTGCAACCCACCGAATGCAATTTAAAAAAACATGGCTTTACCAATCCCAAATATTTGTGGGCAACGACCAAATAAACAGAGTTTTTTTTCAGTACGAAAAAAAAAAAGCTTGAGTTATATTCATATGAAAGATATTTACATAAGAGAGGTTCTGTAAAGAGCAATAACATATATATGCAATTGAAATGTTTCGCTGAAGATAAAAGCCGGTCAGAGCCATCATGGAAGCATAGAAACAAAATTCTCTGGAACAAGATAAAAAGCAGAAAGATAGACAGATAGTGAGGAGCCATAAACATATATATATACCGGTCCCATCACACATAAGGGTCAGGGGATAAACAACGTACCTTTTATGTGAAAGAAAGAAGGCGATAATTCAAAGAAAAGCAAAAACCAATTGGAAAACTACGTACCCGGAAGGGAGAAATCTTCTATCAGATACATTGAGTCTTGTATTTGAACCTCCATTTTCCATGAATCAGGTTCTATTGCAAGGCCCCTCTTTGACAAGATGTCCGCATGAGAATTCATAGACTTGTCCACATGGCTGATTGTGTAAACCAGATTGCTGTTCCATAACATTTTTATCCTATTAATCCATCCAGTAAGTATGGGATTCTTGTTTATTAGCTTCCCTGAGGCCAGTCCTATTGTGTTTTTGGAATCCCCATATATCTGCAACATTTGTATATTTAGGAAAGAGCTGAACTAAAGAAGGCCCACCAAAGCCATTGCCTCGGCCTTATTGTTTGTACCACTACCACCATTCCAATAGATAGAGAAATGAAGATCTTCGGACATCGATATAAAAACACCACATGCACACGTGCCTCTTTGTGCAGCTCCGTCAAAAAAAGCCCTTGAAAAACCCATCAACGTGATTGTATGGTTCCTTGGAATGCTAGATTTTCTTGAAGACAACTTTTTGGGAATGGAATAGAACATCGTAGTGATCTGTACAAACAAAGCAATTTTATATCTTTCCCATCTCGGAATATAGCACTGTTCCTTCTCTTCCAAACTGTCCATAAAAGCAAAAGGGAAATTGATCTGTGAGAAACTTTCTGTGAGCTTCACCAGCTTAAAGCCACTTGGACATCTGAGTGATCCACCAGACAAATACCAAAGAAATCTACAAGATCCCTCCATAACTGATAAGTGTATCTACAAGTAAGAAAAATATGACTGTTGTTATCTTCCCCATTTTTGCATAATAGGCATATACTAGGACCTGACCAGTTCCTTTTTTGTAGATTATCACAGGTAAGGATCTTGTTGTGAAATACAAGCCATGAAAAATGAATGATTTTGTTTGGCACCCCAGTATTCCACAATGTCATGGGAAAGATTTGCTGAAAAGGGAGCGGGATAGACCTTGCCAGAACTAAATAGATATCTTTGACTTTTAATACATCCCATCTCTTTATACCTCTTCATGTAAGATGATCCCTCCCTTCAATTTTACATAAGCCAGAGCCCCTCATAGCTATCATAATACTGGCCCATTGCTCTGCATAATCTTCACTAAGGCCCAGAGACTAAAAATTCTTCCATATAGGAATGCCCCCTGCCAATCTTCGATTAGTTGACTCCAAGAAAAAATCCTGGATCTATGCAAAGCCATAATGATAGAATGTGGAATGAAAAAATCCTCCCCAGCCCAATGATATGATCATAACCTATAAACACATCTTTTCCATTTTGGACATTCCAGAATAAATTCTTAAGGAAGAAGAATTCTATTCTACGAAAGCTTTTCCAGATTGCTGATCCCTGTGGTTTTCCGATAGTGCCTTCTCTATACTAGAATATTAGGTCTTTATTCTTCATGTACTTCTTTCTGATGGTGGCACTCCAAAAACTGTCCCCGTTAATGCTCCTCCAAATGGATTTACATAAAAGGGCCTTACCAAAGTTCCTAATATTCATGATGCCCCATCCTCCCAAAACCTTAGGAAGGGGAATTTTCGAAAGACTGGTCAGATGAAATTTGCTTTTGTGCTTTCCGCCTCCCCATATAAAATTTGTCATAAGCCTATTCAGAATAGCAATGATACCAGAGGGAAAATAGAATAAGTGGGCGCAATAAACAGTAATCTGGGCCAGGACAGATTGGGCTAGAACCGCTCTGCCTGCTATGGAGAGGCACTTGAACTCCCAACCTTCAATTCTTTTATAAAAACAATCCGATAACCACATCTAGTCAACATTTTTGTATCCTGCAGGTCTGAGATGAAAACACAGGTATTTGAAGCCATCCTTTACAGGCTTAATTTCAATATTAAACAGAGTAGACAGATAGTCCAATGATTCTCTATCTTCAACATCAGAAGAAAAAAAAAAAAAAGGCGAAGATTTTCCTTCATTGATAAAGATACCTGAAGCTTTTTGAAAATTTCTAAGAATGCCACGAATGCATTGCCAAGAAAGTCTACATATCATACCAAAAATCATGATATCATAAACAAATAAGCTATGGGAAAAAAGGATCCACGACATATCCTAATTGGTCTAAATTTATTTTCTTTGACCGCACCATTGATATGTAGACTTAGTGAATCCATTGCAAGGATAAAAAGAAGTGGAGACAAGGAACATCCCTGTCGAATACCCCTAGCAGTTGCGAAAAAATTTGTAGGTAGTGTTGGAAATAATACTGAGAGGGGGGGGGGGTGAATCAGTATTATCACATTAATAAAACTTTTTCATTTCCATAACCAGATTCATATATGCTACTTCCACAACTTCTTATGATTAAGTTAATTGATCTTCAATGAGTGCATTAGAACATTAACAACCATATTATCAGTTAACAGATGCAGTAACATAGAATAGATCATCACACATAAGGCACACACATGAACACCATGATATAAGGTGGAAACCCAATGCGGGAGAAAACACCTGCTGCAAGTCATCTCAATCTTCTTCTTAATAAGAAAATCCTTTTACAATATTTTGTACTGGTGCAGCCTTATACCAGTACAGGAGCTACAACCCCCTTTTGCTCTTGTAC
>APFE030824787.1:56333-80326 GCA_000404065.3 Pinus taeda | reverse complement strand
CCTGCGTATGTACGCACTGCGCCTTACTGTCTCCCTGCGTATGTGCACTCTGTCTCCAATCAACTGAATGCGTCCCTCCGCAACTGCAGTGCTTCTTCTCCTGCGTATCTGCGCACCTGCAGCGCTTTTGTGCCTGCGTATCTCCGCACTTTTCTTTCACTGGACCAGCGTACCTCCGGGTATAGATAATTTCGAGACTTCAAGAACAACCCAGACAGTCAGATCTACAGATCTGAACATGCGCCGAAGAGATCTCCATCCATCAGTAGATTCGCCTTATTTAGATCTAGACATCTCTCATAGAACTTCAGATCTAGCTTCTTAAGATATTCAACCCAAAAGCACACCTAAGCCAAATGATCTCCTCTTCTTTATATAGGCAAGCTCTTCCTTAAATCAAGGATCATGGGGTTCAATAATAATAATAAAATAATCAATACCACGGACCAAAACCATGATAACCCAATACTGTTGGCTAAATACCATGAGAAAACCCCATGTGTGGGCGCTTAACTGCCTTGGAATGTGTGCACTGGGGGTACGCACCCCATGAACTGGGTAATTGCGGGTATGTACGCACTTTATGTAACACTGGCCTGCGTGCACGCACCTTATGTAAGGTGTACCTGCGTACCTCTTATTTTCTCCAATATTTGATAGCTGATCTTCAATCTCTGCCACTGTCCTGTTGTACACAAGCTCTGCTACTGTCCTGTTGTATAGTGATCCATCACCTGAATAGGTTGCCATCAAGGACAACACTTTTAGCCATAATGCCAACAATCTCCCCCTTTGGACTTGATGGCAAAGCTTACTTGTGAACTGTCAGCTGATCCCCTTTTTTTGCTGTCTGGTAACGCATGCACTCTATCACATCTGATATATCTTCTGAATGTATACAAGTGAGATGATCTTCTATGAGAGGGTTGCCATCAAGTACAACACATGCATCATAATGCCAACAGGTAGACCATTTATAAGGACAACAAAATTGACATTCTTCACACAGGCCATGATCCATCCAATGCATTCATTTTTTAGACCTATCTTACAAAGAATGCATCTTCGAAACCCCCAATCTAGACTATCATATGCTTTCTTCAAATCCAGTTGCAAGATGGCCACATCCAACTTTTTGGAATGTAAGGAATGTAAACAATCTTGTGTATTGGCTACTACCTCAATAATATTCCTATTCTTGAAAAAGCCATGTTGTTCTAAAGTAATGTAATTTGACAGTATGCCTCAGATTCTATTAGCAATTATTTTAGAGGAGATTTTATAGATTGCATTACAAAGGGAAATCACTCTAAAATTTGAGAAAGCAATGGCTTTCATCTTTTTGGGAATAAGGGCAATATAAGTAGACGTGATATGGGGATGGAAAGACCCCCTCATCCGCGATTCTTCCACCATTGCCAAGATGACTTTCTTGAGAATATCAAAGAAGTGGATATAAAATTCAATAGTTCAGCCATCAGGGCTAGGACTTTTATCTCTTTTGAAGGATTTCATAACTTCAAAAAGTTCATTCTCAAATACAGGCTGGAAAAAGGTATTGTTTTGTTCATCCTCAAACATAGTAGGGTAAGGAGCAATTCCCCATAAGATGTCGTCGTTATTAACATTATCATCCCTTTTGTAGAAATTTCCAAAATGTGACACAACATCCTTTGAAATTTCCTCTTGTGAGTAAAGCTTGATTCTGCTATTAGACTGGATTTCCCAAATAGAGTTAATTTCCCTCCTATTATTCGCAAATATATGGAAAAACTTTGTGTCCCTGTCACCCTCTTTCAACCATAACACCCTACTCTTCAACCTCCAAGTGGCTTCCTCAATTGCAACTAATTTGTGCCTTTTCTTTTCCAATTCATGTATGCTATTACGAACCGAAAATGGGATATTTCCTTCTTTTAGTTTTCCAACTAATACATCCAAATTCGCTTAAAGCTCTTTCAAAGCAACTCTATTAATTTTTATCTTTTTTCTCTGCCATGCCGTGACCTTCACCTTTAATTCCCGCAGATTGTCCAGGAGGTGTTGGGAAGGGTAAATAATCTCCTTTGAACAGTTAGTAGACCAAAATTTTTTGACAAGGTCATTGAATTCCTCGTCCTCCAGCCAAACTCTATTGAATTTATATGAAAGACATTTCTTATAGCCTCTTTTACCCATTGTAAGGATATTGGTCTATGATCAGATATGAAGCTGTTAATAATATGGGATAATAACCTACCCATACGAACCAACAGATTGTCAGAGATCAAAAACTTGTCTAGTCCAATTCTTCCGTTATCCCATGTGGGCCCCATGGATTGGGGAGATACATCTATCATATTGTGTTAGAAGAATGGCCTCTTTAATACAAATTTTTAAACCATGTCCACAGAGTTATTCTCAACTCTGCTAAGCTATCCAATTTTCGAGAGGATAAATCCAAAATGTTGTGCGGAAAGATCAAAATAGCTCTAATTTAATTGTACAGAGCAGTGTTGTTATCTGCACTCAACTGTTAAACCTTAAATTAAAGGAAAAAATAAAACCGCAAACTGGGTGCCATGAAACAAAAGTCATTAAACCCTAAATATGCCCTGAAATAAAAGTCATTAAACCCTAATTGCGGCTATTTCATTCAATCCCAATCCTGTATTTTCCTTTTTTTATTTTGTCATGTTTCGTTCTAGGTGTTTTTCTTACTCATAAATAAAAGGAATTTACCGGAGCAAGACTCGGATTAAATGAAATGAAAAACAAAACTCAAATTTATAGTCAAAGCATTTTTATTTCATTCTGTTCCGTTCTTGGTATTTTTCTTACTGTTAGAAAAAATAAAGACGGAGCAAGACTGATTCAAAACAAATAGACAGAGTAAGACTTGGATTCAAATCAAATAAGTAAGACCCGGGTTAAAAAAATTAGAATACAACTTCCACGATAAAATTCAGCATGCTAACCTATTCTTTCTCATCGAACCTTCATAGAACTCATGTCCGACCGTCTTCTCTCGTCTCAACAATGCAAGCGTCAAAGAAAATAAAGAAAAAGAGCACTCAAAAATCCAAAAGTAGAGATAGATGCAAACTAAACAATAAAGAGGTCATCAACCTCGTTTTTGCTAATTAAAATTATCTTTTGTATTGACTAATCTTAAAAAAGAATTAATTCTCATAGCTTTGCTAGTGAAACCGAGTCTTGATCTATTCCCAAAACACCTTGGGACGAAAGAATTTGTGAACTTTGTGATACTAAGATTGTAGAAGATGAAAAATACTCTCTTGGATTACCTATATCTTATTCACATCCAATCTCATTTCCATAACACTTGTCATAATACCAACCTTCTTGACGTGCTAAATCACCAAAATTGTTGGTCTATTCACAAAACACCTTAGGATGAAAGAATTTGTGACTTTGTGATACTAAGAACATAGAAGTTGAAAAATACTCCCTTGTATTACCTAGATCTTATTCACATCCAATCTCATTTCCATAACACTTGTCATAATACCAACCTTCTTGGCATGCTAAATCAACAAAATTATAGTGATCTAGGAACGTTTCTTTCCCTTCTTTTTTATCATAGAAATAAAATTTTAAAGAGTCTCAATTAATCTCGTGGACATTAATCATCATCATCACATATTCCAAAAGTAATATTTTAATTTGAATAAGTTTAATGGTAAAAAAATTATGTTTCCTGTCCATAAATTACGAGTTTAATGGATTCAATGATTAAAATTCTATATTTTTTCCCCAAATTATAATTTCAAAACCTTATTAATTTATTTTTATTGGTAAATACATCTAAAGGTTTTGTCAATATTTTTTTACTTCAAATTATTTTGAAGAGAACTTAGGTAAAAGATCTATTTTTCTATTTGTTAAATAACATGTGATTTGACATTATTTGAAATTTGTTTTTAACAAATTGTTAAAAAAACGAATTATTAAAAAAAAAAACAAATTTATAGGTAGGCATTTTGGAAGACACTCAGAATGCATCGATATTGTAATGAATTAGGATCTGCATTGCAATGAGCATTCAATATTGCAGATGCTCTATGTAGTCACCATTGTCTAACTGTGGTTAGGGATGTCAGCATGTTGGGCATCTACAATGTTTCTCACCACTTAGTTATGGCTACCCTATTTTCCATATGCTTCTATCATGCCCATTTTAATCACTTTTGTCATGAATGTCCATCAAGCTTTGAGGTTTCTATCTGTCTTAAAGGATGAATTGCTTCTTCTTACCTTGCACTGGAAGAATAGGTCAATAGACAATAATTAGGTCCTACAATCAATCCCAATGGTTTTAAATCTGAAATACTTTGTAATCCATGAATTTGGAATGATACTTGATTTTATGTTCACACGGAATGAACTTCAATGTTTCCACAATTTTTGTTATCCTCATTTTATCCTTGAGTGATTATTTAGGCTATAATATTTTCCTTCATTCAACAAAAATTTGTCTAGCTTCTCCTCATCTAAAGGGTTCCTTCTCCCATAATTCATGAATTGAAATTGGCTAAGTCCATGGGAAAAGGAAATAGGTGTGTAGTTGTGGTATGTACCAGTCAGTGAACCAGTAAGCAACGATTCAATGGATAATTCGAGAATTAACCATCAAACATGAGCTAATTCAAAGTTATTTCATCGCATTTCACATGTCCTTTCAAATGCATATATATGGAATTTGTTAAGTTTGAGTCTCTTTTAAACCTTAGATCCATTTTCACCCCTCTTTATTACTAATTTGGTGTTATTTGAAGTAACTAATTTCTCGAGAAAAAAGTGCAAAAATATTTCATTTAGTCACCCAAAGTAAAGATTTCTTACCTAATCAAGAGGATAATTATCTCGATCCACAAGATCAACATTCAATAGTAAGTCCATAAGTGAAAAATTTATGTGAAGTTCCTTTTAAAAGATTTCAAATGACTTAGAGAAATTCCTAGAACATATCGTGTATTTTTGTTGATGAAGTTCTAATAGTATAAACATGGATTGCGTACAACCTTGCAAACTAAACTAACCAAATGAAAAAAAAAATTAAAAAAATAATAAATAAATAATTGTAAAAATTAAGAGAGATTAGGAATTCTTTTTACCATGTCTAGGATGGGCATGCCTACTTCCAATTATTAATGACAGGATGCAAGGGCCTATTCTTCTAATTTGTCTAATGTCTAAAACTACAATTTCCTCATCCTTGACTACTATATTATTGAGCTAGGATGAACCAATCAATGTTACTGGAGATTGCACACTTAAGATTTCTTCAAAGCCAAGTCTTTGCTTTAATTTAATTGCTTGACTTACTCCTATAGATGTTTTTATCATATCCTCCACTTCTACAATTTCCTCCTTTTTACTCTCCTCTCCAATCTCCTAAAAGATAATTTGACTTCTTTGTTTTTCCAACTGAATCCCTTATTTTTGTCAAGTGTTTATTTGTATCTTTTTGGTTATTTATATAGTGCTTATTTGTATCTTGTTGGTTATTTATATATTCTTTCTCCCAATTATCATCTTTATTTTTCCATACATTGCATAATTTGGGCAACCAACTCTTGAGTTTAATCATATAGACTATGATAATCAACCTATAAGTGTTTCTCATATGCTCATGAGGTAAATACATGGCACTAAAATCAATAATGGTACCCACCACTAACTTATAAAAGACAAAATTCATTACAACAAACTCTCCAAATTCTAAACCAAATATTGAATATTTAATTCAATCGAGATAGAGATCATGTAGCAATGACCAAGAGTCTCCAAACAACCAAAATACCACCCAATGAAATCTAAAAAACTCATTGAAATGAAATAATTTACTAAGTTGATTCTCTTTGTCGGTTAATTCTGAAACATTTTATCTTATCAATTTGAATTTGTGAACTTGTGAAGCATAAAGCAAAATATATGTAGGGACATAGCTTGTAATTCTATCAAAGGTAAATTGATATTTAAAGGAAATTATATCCTATGAAAGCAATTAAATCTAATTTGTAAACCAATGAAGGGTAAAGAAAAATATATGTAGGGACATAGCTTCTAATTCTATCAAAGGTAAATTAATATTTAAAGGAAATTATATTCTATGAAAGCAATTAAATCTAATCTAACTCAATATAATCATGATTTTGAAACATTTGTAGACCCTCTTTGCTATGTAAAAATTCAACTAATTTTTCACAACAAACTTTCTTAAATATTTTTTAATACAACAAATTGAAGTTTATAATGGTTTGACACTTATTCAATCCGAATTTTTGTATTATCCGCCTACATCATATTGACACATGAAAAGTAATTAAACCCACATTTGGTTGAAATTGAAATTCGCACACCAAAAATAAACCTAAATGATCACTAGACTAGTTTTAAATTTGAATTGTTTTTGAAGTATATTTCTAAACACTTGATTGAAAAACTATAATGAAACATAGCACTGGTTAAATGCTAAGTAAATAGAGTATTCCAATGCTCTAAAAAATAGAGCATAAGTGAAAAACAAATAATAGTACATTATGAAAACGTGTAAAAGAGCATAACACGTCCGACACATGGGCCCTCCCGGTGTTTGTGTGAGCTTGAGAAACCTCAGAACCCTGACTTTAAATGAACCCATAGATACATACAATGAAATAAAACTCAACTTCCTGCAAATGATATTATAGAGATATCAATCTATGAATATTGTAAAGTAACAATATTCAAATTTTACAAGTTCCTATTCAGAACAAAATATGATGACTAAGTGTTTTATCACTATCGTGTAGACCAAGAGCGTGAACTTGTACGAGTCTGGTTGATCACACGTAGCCATCAAAATATTATTCCTCATTGCTAGATCTTGTGAAGATGCAATGGTGATTCATCATCGATATGTCATGGTATGTCACAATTCTTTAATGATATGCCTTTGTGCGGTAAATGTTTACCGCTTTGACTAGGACTTTGATTTTGGTATAGCATTGACATGCTTGTTTTTCTGATGCGCCTAATAGGTGAGTAATCATTCTAGTACGTGTTGCCACATGTCCCAAATATTGGTTCATTAAGTTGTCCATATAGATGCATCAATCTATTAATTTAATTTGCTACAGGGCCACAGAAAAGTACATATTTTGATACTTTCTACAAATATCACATATAAAACTTTAAAATGTTGTAAACATTAACTTTGAATTTATTTCTTATAATCTTGTGACTCTAATAGCATATATACATACGGATGGTGACAAAGATAGGTAAAACGAGATGATCATGGAAGCATCTGAAAGGTAAAAATGGTCAAAACTATGATAGTAAGGTGACAAAAGGATCTAATTTTTTGCCTTATCACTCTTCTTTCATCACCATATTTTATAAGTTTGTGATTTAATGAGTATAAAACTTGTTTTCTTGATTGCAAAGATCACCAAAAAAGTCGAGATGACAAGATAGAACATATGTATCGACAATCCCATCTAAGTCAATGTCAAAAGAGAACATAAATGCATGATCCAAGGAGGAAATAATCCACACAATTTACCAAATACCAATTATTCTAAGAGCGACTTGAAGGAGATGGGGGGTTTCCCTGTATTGTTTGACGGGAGATGTGCTTGTCCATATTTATGCGTGAGGGATTATCACTTTCTCTTTTGTCTTCTATGGTGCTTTCTAATGCTCTAAATCTTATCTGGAAGTTCTGCCTCACAACAAAACAACTTGATAGGCACTTGAACCCGAAATGTCCATCATCTCTCTTAACCTTCAAGCCCTACCTTAAATTCCTACCTCATTACACAACAACCTCACAAGTTTGTGCCTCAATTTTTGAGCTTCTATGAAACAATATTCTTTCTTGCCAACATCCAAGGCATCAAGTTCAAATCTAGTCCATTCTACTTTCCTATTGGTCACATTATGTGTGTTTTATGGGAATGTTTTTCTCATGTTCCTTTGTTGGTAGTACTTACTCTTGTGGCCTTTCGTGACAACCCTGGTAAAAATTCCATGTAAAATATATAAGACCATTGTTTATGGGACACTTATTCCAATCTGAATGTTGGGCAAGGCATCCTAGGGGGTGTTCATTTGGTTGTTTATGGCTAAGGAAATTGGCAAAGGAAATCGTTAAGGCTTTGGAAAGGCAAAATGGCATTTTGGCACATTTATTTATGAAAATAATGGAAATTAGGAGAAAATGGAAGTGAAAGGTCACATGTTGCATGTGAGGAGGAAATTGATGGAAAATGAAGAAAATGGAGACCTCATTAATAAAAAGGCTTATGAGGATCAGTTGGCAAGCTTAGTTAGTGTAACCTTTTGTCAGTTGAGTTTTGGAGCTCTCTCAGTATTCTCTCTCGCTCTCACTCTTGGACACTTGGAGTTTCTTGGAGCATTTTGACATTGGAGCAAGAAAGGCAAAGAAAGCAAGAGGAAGCAAAGATCAAGCATGGAAAGGCAGGATCAAGCAGCTACAACAGGCTTCATTACAGGTATCAACTTGCATGTGTATTTTCCTTGCTAGATTTTGGATGCATGGGATTGCATGTGTTTCTTTATTACCATAGCATGGGTTTTGCCAGGGGTGATAATATTTTCATCATAGGCTTGTCATTTCATGTTAGCTTTGATGAGATGGATTCTCTTATTCGGTTTATGTGGGATGGCCAGATTGGATCCGAAGCTGAGTGGGGCGGATCTCCAAATTGACAAACACATGGTGTAGTGGTCCCTCAATCGGACTGAGGATCATGAAGCCACTGGCCTAGTAACCCCTGAACTAGGCTGTGGGTTGTGGTAAAGCCAAATTGTGTGCCTCGGTGGGCTAGGAATCCTTTCCAGTGAATGGTGGGATATACGGAAAAGCCAAGAGATGGATCTTCTCTTCGTTGGGCCTAATCGTTCCAGGATGGAATGCACAGTAAAGCCTAGAGAGTATGTCTCGGTGTAGGGCCTAGTGATCCCTAAATCAGACTGTGGATGCATGGCAAAGCTTGAGGATTAGGAGGCAGTTAAATTCCTCACGGTGTAGGCAGAAAACTTTGGTGGCATCCATATTGCTTGGT
Source organism: Pinus taeda (assembly GCA_000404065.3). Taxonomy (NCBI): domain Eukaryota; kingdom Viridiplantae; phylum Streptophyta; class Pinopsida; order Pinales; family Pinaceae; genus Pinus; species Pinus taeda. Next base: position 71,249 of record APFE030824787.1, on the reverse strand, counting down.
GTTTTTCTGATGTGGTCTATGAGTCCCACATGCATGCTTGGAATATGGCACGAGGGTGATTGGTTGAAGAGAGACTTGGCTCAGCTAATCTATGTTCGGGTGGAATGTTGTAATCCCATCTCTAGTTGGTTCATTGCATTTATTAATGAGAAATCCATTCCCTTGATTTTCATGTGGAAATGTACTAATGTATGTATTGATTTTGATGGCTGATATGTTTATGGTACTTTTGTTCCTATTATGTTGGTTATATGTATTTGTTGTGGCAACAACTATGTATGGCTCTCAACATGTTTCTACTTGTTTATGAATGGATAATGTATATATGTCCTAATAAATGATAAGGCGGTGAATGACATGAGGAAACAATGGTTCATGGCAATTCTCAGATAAGTATGAGATCCCTACACTTAACTATGTTGCTTACACCTATAGATTACATGTTGATGATATGTTTGGCGAAATGCCGACATGGCTAGTAGGGTTCCGGATATGTTCTTGTTCAATTCATTGCTTTGGCATCATTGTTTACATGTACTTTTACCAATTTTAAGTTATCATCCAATTTTGGGAAGTGTTATGCATTGTGGGCCTGAAAAGGTGGCTCAAATCACGGAAAGCTGACCAAACAATGTTAGCCTAGAGACTAACACATTTCGCTAAGGGATGGAGAGCATTATAACTCGCATAGGTTGTGTCTCTGAAGCGTCACTCTGGCCTATGTTGGTCAAAACTTCAGTAGGACCTAGGGGAAAGCTATCTAAATTTCTTGTTTGGTTCTTGTGGGGTCCTAAGACTAGTGTTGGATCTCTATGTGTTATAATTTCATTGATTTCACTTCCTTAAAGTTACCTAGGAGGTTGAATCCCATCAAGGCTTTAGCATCTGTAGGTTTCTTGTGTTCACCATTAACCAACCTCCATAGATTCTTCCTTAAAGTTACCTAGGAGGTTGAATCCCATCAAGGCTTGAGCATCTGTAGGTTTCTTGTGTTCACCATTAACCAACCTCCATAGATTCTTACTCCTGATAACATCAATCATTTTCCTTTTCCCTACAAGATAGTTAGAACCGACAAGTTGAAGAACATAAGTCACTTCTGAAGTCATAATGATAGAAATTTTGACAAGAAATATAAACCCAAATGCAATAAATTGAGGCAGAAGACAACCCAGTTGAAGTATGGATAATTCTTGCTTCTTTATTTGATAAAACTAATGATGTTTCTGCTTATTACCTTGAAAAGAAGATCCATGAGCTAGATCCTACTAATTTTGATAGAGTAGAATTATATCTTATTGAATTGAAAACCTTAAATGAAAAGTTAAATAATTGTTGTAAAGATTACAAGAAGACAGACACTACTCTTATCATTCTTGTAGAACAAAAATTGCCATCTTGTTTGACATTTTCATCCAAACTAGGAATAGGGCTCTTGAATTGTCTCAAAGTAACACGAAACCTAGTTTTGATTATTTTTGTTAAGGGTTGATAAATGAGCAAGAAAGGTTTATTGTTTCAAAACAAGTCTCACCTAATAAAGCTCTTATGGCACATAATAAGAATCCTAAGAAAGGTTTTAATAATGATAAAGGTTCTTATTCACACACTTCTAATCATACTAATAATAATGGTCATGCTTCTCATGAACATCATGAAACTAGTAAGAGGAAGAAAGTGTATGATCCTTGTAAGCATTGTGGTAAAAATAACAATCTTGAAAAGAATTGCTTTAAAGTGAAACACTCAATGGCTAAAGCTAACAAGAAAAATTCTAATGAATCTCAAGTAGCTTTATGTGCATCTGTTGTTTCGTCTAGTAATTATTCTTTTAATGTGGAGTGGATAATGGATTATGGTGCTTCTAAACATATGACTGGTAATGTTTCTTTATTTACATCTTATGACACTAATAAGCACTCATCTTAGAAAGTTTCTATTGGTGATGGTAAACAACTTTCCATAATTGGTTATGGTAATATTAATGTTGATAATGGTCAATTGGAAGATGTTTTTCATGTTCAAAACATGCCCATCATCTTACATTCTATTTATCGTGCGTGTCAGAAAGGTTTTAAATTTGAAGCTAGGCCTGATAAATATGTTCTTAAAGATATCAACTGAAATTACAAAGTAGTCTCTTCTGGTCCTGTTGATCATACAACTGGTTTATATAAATTTTCTAGTTTTAATTCAACTAAGAGATAACCCTTTTATTCCTATGTTTCTCATGCTGATGAACTAAGTTAATTATGGCATAACAGATTGGCTCACTTGAATTATGGTAAAATACAAATGCTAACTAAAATCGTTCATTGTTTGCCTAATATTTCTTCTACTACTAGTGTTTGTGAAGGATATGTTCTTGTTAAACATCATAGAGATTCAAGAAATGTTTGATAAAGGTAAAGCCTGTCATGCTAAAGCACCTTTGCAATTAATTCATAGTAATATCTGTGGTCCTCTTGAAGTTCCTTCAATATTTCATGCAGTTTATTTTTTCACCTTTATTGATGACTTTAGTAGAAAATCTTGGGTTTATTTTTTGAAAAATAAAAGTGAAACATTTGTAAAATTTCAAGAATTTAAATCCATGGTTGAAAATGCATTTAGTAAGAGTATTAAGGCCTTGCGATCTGATAAAGGGGGGTCTTTGTTAAGCAAGAATTTGATGCATATTTATCTAAACATGGTATTCAACATTAAAAGATGGTTTCTTAACCTCAACAAAATGGTGTTGTTGAAAGGAAAATCATAACTATAGTTGAAATGGTTAGATGTATGCTTTATTCTGAATGAAAGCATAATAAATTTTGGGTTGAAGCCATCTGTTGTACTAATTTTATTTTAAATAGAGTACCTACTAAAGCTGTTAAGTATGTTATACCCCAGAGGAAAAATGGAATGGACATAAACCGGATATTAGTAATTTTAAGGTGTTTAGTTGTGAATGTTGGGCTCATATTCTTGATGAAAAACGAAAAAAATTAGAACCTAAATCTCACAAGTGTATCTTCATTGGTGATGATGAGAATTCCAAGGCTTACAAGTTGTTTGATCCTTCTAATCAAAGTGTCATAATCAGAAGGTATGTTCAATTTCATGAAGTCTCTTTCCCACCTGAGTGTAGAATCTCATGTTACCCTGAATTTACCAATACCACCTGTTACTCGTATACATGTTACTCCTTCCAGTTTTGTGCCTCTTATTGATCTTGATTCTTCCTCTCCCTCAAGTATTCCACCTGAAACTCATGAAGCTCCTAAAGTGACTTATGTTCCTTCTACTCTTCCTGTTTGGGTTCGGAAAACTCTTGAATCTATAGGTAGTGAGGTCGGAAATCCTTCAGACACTCGTCAAACTAGATCTAACTTTTTTCTTATGACCAAAGTTTTGGCGACAAATGATCCTACTACTTATGCTCAAGCTAAGGGTAAGTCTCATTGGGAACAAGCTATGTCTGTTGAATATGAATCTCTATTGAGAAATAAGACTTGGTCTCTTGTTCCTCTTCCTTTAAGAAAGAATTTAGTTGGCTGTAAATGGGTTTATAAACTAAGTTCACTGCAGAAGGACAAATCGAAAAACATAAAGCTAGATTAATTACAAAAGGTTTTAATAAACTTGAAGGTATTGATTATAATGAAACTTTTTCTCCTGTTGCTAAAATGAACACAATAAGAACCATTTTATCACTTGTTGCATCTTATAAGTGGGAAATTCATCAAATGGATGTTAAAAGTGCCTTTTTAAATGGTGATCTTACTAAAGAAATTTACATGCAACAACCTCCTGGTTTTATTTATGTTGAATGCTCAAGTTTAGTATGAAAATTACATAAATCTTTATATGGTCTCAAACAAGCATCTAGGTCTTGGTATGATAAAATTGATGCATATTTCTTGAATAATGGTTTTAAGCGTTGTATATCTGATCCAAATCTGTATGTTAAGGGGTGGTGGTTCGTCAATTTGCTTGCTTTTCTAGTCGTGGAACTCTCACTGGTTGTTTGCATTGTTCTCTTGTATCAGCCACCATGCCTTCTCGCCAGAGAGCGGTGAGTAGAAGAGGCAGTGCTGGTAATGTCAGGGTTAAAAGTTGTGGCCTTTTTCCTTTGATTTAGTGGCACCTTTCTTTGATTTCGCCCCCCTTGAAGTGCGTAGGGAAATTTTGTTGTTAGAGTTGAAAGAGTTAGGGGATCCCTCTTACCACTCTAACTCAAAAGTTGTATGCGAAGGTCTAAAATGTGTCATAGACCCAGGTATATTTCGGAAGATGAGATTACATTTCCTGCATTTTCTATCCTTGCATCAACAAATGGACACTCTATTATGCTCAATATTCAAGGACAAGCAAGTTGACAATTATAATGTATTTTCTGGGTTGGAGGAATGTTTTCAACCAAATAATTGTGTGTCCAACATAGTCAATTTTAGAACAACATTTCTTATATATAAGATTGTTTGACAAATAATAACATATGTTTATATAATTTTTTTTGTGTATATCTATTACACATATATTGTAATTAGCCTGCCAAACTTAACCCCATTTCTACATTTCACAGGTGTACCCAATTTTGGCGTGGACACGTTAAAATGGATCCAAAGATAAATTCGATTACGATTTGTTTTGATATGATGCTCTTTGCTTAATTGGATTTGAGAATTTCAATGGGGAATCCGAGAAATTTGTATGTGTGGCTTTTCAACACTTAAATTCAAATTGCATTGAAACTCGATGATCAAGGATTCATGGAAACTCTAATGAGAAGTTTGTCCAATCTACGCATCAAAACCAATTTGCTTATTCTTGACAACCTCAACGGTGTGCAAAGTATTACAATGCACTGTGCTTCTTTCTTTTTTTATTCAAGACAACCTTAACGACGTGCACAACAAGTATTAGAATGTAGTCTTCTTTTTTCCTTCATTTTCTATTTCAAAGAGAAGCAAAACCTATATTTTGAGAATTGATGAACTAAGGTTGGTATTTAAAATTTATATGATAGAAAGGTTCTATTTCAACATAGAAAATAGCAAGTTCCGGAACGAATTGAAAAGATATTTACATGAAAAATGACCTTATACACTCTTATTTTAACACATTCCGGAATTAAGCATCATGTTTTTCGAAATCGGGCATTTCATCATTTCCGTAAAGTTGTATCTTGTATATGAGAGGCAACTCATTATGGATGAAGAAGTAATCACATGAGAGGCAGGTCGTTATAGATGAACAAGAACAGTTACAAATGAATTGTTGAACACAGTGTTAACTTGCGTACACCAAGGAATCAGTTTGAATTTTAATTATACACCAAGGAATTAGTTCGAATTTTAATTGGTGGATCCAAATACAGAAGATGTTTCAATCGTCTAACAATGGATCCTATGGTGGAGAGTTTGCCAAAGTGACATGGGCTAGGAGTTATTCCGTGAGAGAACGCCTTATAACTTAATTATTTATAATTAAAAGAAAATTAGAGAAAAAATAATTGTTTGAATTTTAAATTATTTATATTTAAAAGAAAATTAAAGAGAAACTAATGTTTTTATATTTTTGAAAGAACCTTTTGTAAATATATTTTAATTATTTTTATATATCTTAACAATTAAACAAAAATTGTTAATAATGTTTATCTATATAATAATTGTTCAAAAAAAATATTATCCCTTTAATGTAATATAATATAATGTTATGGATATGGAGTTCATGCATTCATATATCATCAAATTACATCTTAATAGTGGATATGGAATATCAAAACTTTAGTTGTTATGAATTTTTTTGCTCCTTACAACTCCCAGTAGAATTAATTTCAATTTGAGTCAACTACCCATCCTCTTGGTCCTTGGATTTAGAAATGGTACTTACCAATACTCTATGGCTCCACTTGCATATCTTCTTACTTCCTACTCCACTTTTCATTATTTTGTTTTCTTGCATTTACCACTTGCATATCACTTACATGTGTTCTTTATGCCTACTTATTATGAAGACATGGCAATAGGTAATAGGGATCAAAATTGATTCAATGCAGGTATGATTTTTTATTATTTTAAATTCAATGATAAATAAGTTATATGCATTCATTTTTGTTAACAAAAAATAATGTTATTTCTACATTCTTTTGTAGATGGTGTCATGCATCATTGTACACCTGTGCATTAATCATTAGTCCACATGTGCACTACTCATTAGGCCTATAATTATTATGGTAAAATTTTCTCTTTTTTTTTTTTTTTTAGTTTAAATCGAAAATTGGGTTGTTGGAGGTTTTAAATAGTTTTCATTCTTTCTTTTTATTGGAGATTACAATGATATCCATAAAATAATACTATATTTTGATTGCTTAAAAAAAAATCATTGTAATTGCTTAAACCAACCTAGATCCATCTTAACTCGAGATCTACCAACGACCAAGAGGGATAAAATATGTTTTCACTCTAAAATATGTTTGCATCTCAAGAGATTTGATCCCTCTAGACACTTGGTAGATCTAGAGTTAAGAAGAAGCTAGGCTAGTTTAATTTACCCCTTTAAATAGGTTATATTCCACATGATAAAATATGTTTTCACTCTAAAATATGTTTGCATCTCAAGAGATTTGATCCCTCTAGACACTTGGTAGATCTAGAGTTAAGATGAAGCTAGGCTAGTTTAATTTACCCCTTTAAATAGGTTATATTCCACATGAATCACATCAGTCAATACCATGGATTTTCATAACATGGGTCAATACTATGGGTGAATATTTTAACTTTTTTTTTTAATTATTTTTATTTATTTGGACCATGTAAAAATGTTTTCAAGTAGATTTTGTTATTTATTTATTTATTTCACGGAGTTAAAATGTTTACATTACATTATCCAATGGTGATCTTAGGATTCGGTTGGCTTTGATATTGTTATGGGATTCACACGTGGTTTCATGCTCGAAGTGATTAACCATGCGTATGTTTCGTTGCCGGAATTTAGTTGTTTTCATTTTCCAAATCCTATCGGCACTGACCCCATACAACAACAGTGCTTTGGTATCTCAAGCTAGATCGACTCAATCTAGGGGTTTCCCCATGAAACCCAGCTTGAGGTTTCATCTCAACAAGAATTCTAATTATATCAGGACCAGCCCCAAGAAGCCTCATTGCATTCGTAAGAAATCTTGCCCTAAGTTGGCTTAGGCGTTGGGGGTGACATTTGTATGGAGAGGGTTGTGGTCATGACCAAAACATCGCTCATAGGAAGGGTTCAAGGCCATTGTTTTTTAATTCAAACCCTAAGGGAGTGGCCCAATCGTGACATTACTCCCTTGGTTCAGACTCAACTAGAAGTGGATCCACTTAAAATCTACGGACTCAGGGGATGAAAAAGTTGTCAAAGAGAGATTTTGCATATAGATTCGTCTAATGTTACTTTTGAATTCTAGTCACCGCTATTTAATGCTTGTAAGGAGCAGTTGGATCTTGTACCCCTTTGGGTTCATTTGTCAAGTCTGCCATTAGACTATTGGGTGGATGAGATATTTCAAGATGCTATAGGCAAATATTTGGCTCATCATTATTCATATATCATGTTAGGGATTCTGATTATTATCTTGGTTAAAGTGGACCTCAGGGATGGTATTCCTAAAGAAATTGACCTCGAAGGTGGGGAAGGGTTTTTTTCATGATCTTGATTATGAAGGTGTTCCTATCCGTTCCTGCAAATGTCATCAATATGGTCACCTTGTAAAACATTTCCCAATGGTTCAGTCAACATCATCGGATGAGGAGAATTTATTTTGGGAAAATGTGAGGCTTACAAACATGATGCCTTCTTCTAGTGGGGAGATGGGTGTTCCTCCTGGGCATTCGGAGGAGCTGGTATGCACATCAACTACACCTCAGCTAGATCCTATGCATGTGGATGGTGGTTCTTTGGATACCCTAGAGCATATTGTTCTAAGTACCGCTTCCTATGTCCTCCTTCGTTTTTTCTCATGATGGTTATATATTTGTCTCTATTGATAATAATCATAGTCTCCCCTCACCCTCATCTTTATGGGTTTCTCCTTTGTCTCTTCCCACCTCATCTACCTCTCCCTCCCAAGCCCTTTGCTCGTTTTCTTTACCTCAATGTGATTTATCCTCTGCTGTTACCACCCCCTCACATTCTCTCTCCTACTAGTCGGGTGATGATTCTTGTTCATACAACCTCTGACCTTGTTCAAATGGTCATTTTCAAAAACCCTCTGATTTAGGGTTAGGTAAAATTTATATCACTTGCCCAAATTCTTGGGGTCAAGGTAGGAAGTTCAATATCACCAATGACAAAGAATGTGCCAAGGTTGATATGGCCGCAAGAAGACAAGCTTCAATTCAAGGGGGCCTTAGAAAAATTGTAGCCCCCTTAAATGTGCCCTTATGGAAATTCTCTCATTCATTTGTAGTGATTTGGTGAGTCTCCCCAAAAGACTCTCTCTAAACACCTTATCTAATATGAATCCCCTAGTGTTATTTTCATCCAAGAGACCTTAGGCCCTGGACCCATTATTTCTCAATCTCTTGAAAACCTATTACACGATTGGAGTTTTCAAAGTATTAATGTTGCGGGCCACTGGGGGGTTTGGTGGTGAGATGGATTAGTCAAAGTTTCAAATTCCTTAATGCATGGAGCATCGTGGCAGGTCTTGGTATATAACTTCTTTAAGAGGAATTGTCTAGCTCCTTCTCATTGCTCAATGCATATGGTCCTACTAAAAACAGAAGACAATTTTGGGAGAATTTTTTCAATATCACATTCTTAAATCATCATGCTCTAATAATTTTGGGAGACCTAAACATCTCCATGGGCACCTCTGAATCTTGGGGGATAGAGAAAATATCGATTTGTTGGTTGATTTTTTCCATGACTGCTTAGTTAATTGGTCCCTTATATATGTGGAGCCTCTGAAGCAATTCCCTACCTGGAGAAATAAGAGGTCGAGTTTGGACTATATATCCAAGAGACTAGATCAGTTCTTCATTTTAGAAGCCAGCATTGATCAATTATTTTCCATTAAATAATGGGTCTACATCAGCAGGGGCATCTGACCATTCCCCTATCTTCCTTGAAATTAAAGGTGCCACTTGTATGTTGGCGTACCCTTTCAAGATGAATTCCACTTTGTTGAAGGATGCCTCCTCATGGAGATGGTTAAAGAGAATTGGTCTTCTTTCTCGCCACTTTCAGGGATTTCAACTAGAAAACAGTTTGTGAAAAAACTTAAGAAAATAAAGTAGAAAACAAAGGAGCAGGTTGCAGTAAAGAAACAAACAAATCCTTTGAAACTTAAGGTGATTGATGACAATATTGTGGATATTGAATTACAAGAAGTGGAAGTTATGAGTCTGTTGAATCTAGAAACCTACTCTTCCAATTGGAAAAAAGAAGGAAAACAATTATGTAAAATCACGAGGTTGAATGGTGATTTTAGAGTAGATCCATATAGTTGGAATGTGTGGATAACAACGCAAAATTATTCCAGGAATTTTCCAAAGTTCATCAGATGGAAAACATGATTTTGTCATTAAAGCATCATTTGAGAAGGGATGTTTCTAAGTTCTCAGATCTAACCCTATTGGGTGTTTGCCACTTTGAAGATCTCTTTAAAGCTCAAGAGGAGGCCATAATAGCTGAAATCATTCATGTGGCTCTCCCCTCCCCCCATTTTCTCAATGAGGAGGATAATCATGAGCTAATGGTTGAAATTTCAAAGGATGAATCAAACATTGTTCAACACAACTTCCAAAAATACAAGAGCCCTAGCCCGGATGGATGGGGTATTGAATTATGCATGGGTCTTTATGAAATTTTGGGGAATGATCTATTAGCTATCGTCAAGGAATCTCATAATAACTGCCATATGCTTCTTGCATTAAATTCTACAATTATATCTCTAATTCCTAAAGTGGACCCCCTACTTCTTTTGGTGATTTCAGGCCCATCTCATTATGCAATGATGTTTACAATGTTATCATGAAGGTGATTTCTCTTCGTCATAAACTGATCCTCTGCCACTATTTCTAAATAAAAATTTAGTTTCCTTGAAGGTAGACAAATTCACAAAGAAATTCTGGTGACATAGGAAGGTTTGCATAGCCTTAAGATGATGAATCTCGAAAGTGCTATCTTCAAACTTGACTTATCAAAGGCTTATGACAATGTCAGTTGGATCTATCTCTAATTAATTTTTACTCATGTGGGTTTTAGTCTCAATTTCATAACATGGGTTATGAGTTGTATTCAAATGGTCTCCTTTGTTGTGTTAATCAATGGTGTAGCATCTCCTTTCTTTCATGTCTAGAGGGGTCTTCATTAGAGATGTTCCCTCTCTCCATTATTATTTGTGTTGATTGTTGAGGGTTTTAGCAGGCTCTTGGAGAAAGATAAACAAAATGGGGATTTCTATGGGTGCTTGATAACTCGATCTCTTGCTATATCCCACCTATTATTCATATAGATGATATTCTTAATTTTTGTAATGGAGACCCCCACGAGGTGGAAATATTGAAGAACATTATTTCATTATTAGGGAAGGCCACTGGTATGTTGATAAATTTTCATAAATCCACCCTTCTTATTTCAAATTTGGAGGATGAAATCCAACAAATCACTATATTACTTTCGGTAAAAATCTCTCACCTTGACAATGGTCCCAAATATTCAGGCTTTCACCTAAAATAAAATACTTATAGAATGATGGATTGGTGTTAGATGATCTCTAAGGTTAAGAAATGTATTAAAACATGGTGTCATAGATGGCTCTCTCAGGCAAGTTAGTTGGTTTTAAACAAATTTGTACTTGAAGCAATTCCTATGTATGGTCCTCCCTTGCATGGATTCTAAAAGGTGTATTGGAGCACATACGGTATGTATGTTACAAATTTTTATGGTTGGCTCCAATTCTTAGGTAACCCTCCCCTACATGGGGTGGGAAAAAATAGCCAAACGAAAGACCCTTAGTAATTGGGGTCTAAAGAACATCTTTATATTCTCTCATGCTCTAGCTCCAAAATGTGGATGGCAACTTCTTACCACATAGAGCCTTTGGAAAATTGTTTTAATTGATAAATACATTTCACCTCTCTCAGTGGAGGATTGGGTGCGTCGATTATACAAACCTCAAGCAAAACATCCATGTTATACGGAGAGCTATTTTAAATACTTTTAAAACCATTTGCAGTGGTCTAATTTGGAAAGTTGGCACGGGCCTTTGGGTCGTCTTGGACAGGACCCCTAGCTTGGCTGTCACCATGCACATCTTCTACCCTCCCCTTTAATTAATTATCTTTGAGATTGTGGTTATTCAAAGTTAGGATACATTGTTGACCCAACTACCAATTTTATTTGGTGTTTAGGCTAGAAACAAGCGACTGAGATGGAAATCCTAGACCCTTTCCTAGAACATGGGAACAATTATGTTAGTGCATTACATTTTTTTCCTGTTTGTATAATGAATAGGGGTGATCAACTCATTTTTGTCGGGGCTAAGAGTGGGTTATATTCCCCAAAAACCGGTTATATCTTTATTTCTTTTGAGCTTCATTCGATTGTTTCATAATGGTGGTGGAAGATCATTTGGAAATCTAAATGCCAACTAAAGGCTAAGATTCTCATGTGGTGTATTACGAATGGAAAAGTCCCTATGTGGGATGTTCTTCAAAGGCATTTCTCTATTAACCCTTGTTGGGAAAAATACTGGGGGGGGGTGGCACGACAATGTGGTGAATAATTATTTTTAAACTCACTTCAAATTTTCTTTTCTTATTCTAATTTCCATATGATATTGTTATTTAGGTAACCAACATATTTACGTGGCTATGATGAATACAAACAATGTATACCCAGTTAACTACTTTTCTGTTCATCTTCTAACCAATGTGTCATTACTTCAATATTCATTAATTAAACAATAATCATGAGCAGTATGAAGTAGATAGATCATAAACACACAAGAAACATATCAACACACATGAAACTAGAATTTTAGGTGGAAACCCAATGTGGGAGAAAACCATTGTTGTCGTCATCTCTATCTTCTTTTTATTATAAAGAAAAAATTATTACAATCTTGTACTAGCGTGGACTCATACTAATATGTGGGAACCCACCTATAGAAGTCTACAACCTTCTCTCATTCTCCAGAACCTACTGGAAAGGAGCTCCAAACCCCTGATCTCATTTATCATCTTTTACTAGAAGAGAGCTCCTACCCCCTGTACAGATTCTCTAATTACTATTGTAAGGAAGCTTTGACTCGCTTTTTGAAGGCTCCAACCCTCAACACCTCTTGTGGACCATGTTTCATAATGTTTCATACTGGATCCACTTGAGTCAAAACATCAAACCTGTAGGCCATATTTTATCATATTTTCAAACTGGACCCACTTCCATCATTAAGCTCAAACTAAACAACAATTCTAAAACCAATCAAATCATTCAATCATTGAACCAACAGAATCATCAAATCAATCACTGAATCTTAGTCAAAAAATGCAACTAGATCAAACCAATTCATATCATATCATATCAATGCACACCCACTCATAAGTATATCAGACCATGTAATTTTCATCACATAAACCAATTACTATAACTGCAAACCCTAATCAAACACATGTCAAAATGTTTACGTTGCTTCTATGAAGCAAACCAGCGTATATAGGTGATCCCTCTGAAGAAGACTTGCATATAGATATCAAAATAATGACAGTTGAATCTGAATCACTTAATACTGAAATAACCACTAAACCAGATATTGAATCAATCACATATCACTGAGACAATTACAGATCACAACGCAATAGCATCATCACTAATCAACATTTCATTCCATAACCAACTCAACCCAACCAGTACTGTCAAACATAGATTATCATGATAGAGGCATCATCGACAAAACACAACAAACATAATAGAACTAATCAAATGTTATCAACAAGCAATATTGTAAAACCCTAGTATATATATGTGACTTTCACAAAGCGTATCAACACATGTACACACTTATCATACACAACACCCACGTAAAGATTCTGAGCGTACTGAAATCCTTTCGTAGAATATATACACAATTATCTAGAAGATGATTCATGTATGTATGCGAAATTTCATAGGCAAACCAGCATACAAATCTGAAATCACTTAATCATACTTTCGCTACAACCCCAACACACACTTCGCAAACTTTATTGTCACACATTCATATCAAAGTATCATATCACCCTAGATCTATCATTGTTAGCTATAATCACAAACAAATCAAGAAAGTATATCCATTACTATTCATTTAGATATATCATATTTAAGCCTCTTCCATGCTCCTTGGTACATGCTTGTTTCAGATCATATTACACATTAATAACCCATAGCTTACACTCATAACAGTGTTATCTCCATCTCCTTATATAGTTTTTACCTTAGCCAATACCTTAAGTCAATCCCTTATCAATATCATTGGTATTATTTGTCGAGATCAAATAATCATTGATGCACCTATTACTATGGGGCAATATCATGGTAAAGACTCCTGGTATTCAAATTACCATGGTGTAGATTATGTACATGAATTTGCTTCTTAATACTTGAGTATGTACACAATCTTGCTTCACAGGACCTTTGTATACTTTCTTAAACTTTGTCTTTACCATCCATCTGTCACTTGAACTGTCATTTCCCTGTCCATACCAATTGTGGCATCTATATCATTCTATATAAACATCTCGTTATCACAATGTTGACATCTTTATCAAATAGGTTACCATCAAGGAAAACACATTAGCCATAATGTCAAAAATCTCCCCCTTTGGACTTGATGGCAACCACTTTGATGTTTGGTCACCACCTGTAAACACTTGCAAATACATCTAAAAACAGACCAAGCTTCACTTCCAAGCCTTCTCACCAAGCATTCTTCTTCAAACATTGAGCTTCTTCCCCCTTTGACATCAAGGGAAAAGGGCTAACAAATGTTGAAGGAAGGTTTATTTCCCCATTTGTAGAGAGAATCATTGTAGGGTTGATCTGCATACTAACCATGCTCCCCCTGAGCATATCCTGAAAACCTCTAAATATATGCAATAAAAGCTCAAGTCTTTAGGAATCAATCAAATAGTACATTTCCTATCACCAATGACTCATGATTACGTCAATCACCCAACACAGTGGGGTTACATATTTGACCCAACATTATAGTAATTTCACAAAATAATGGGATTACATACAAGGCATGACTTGATCCCAACTTACATCGATGTCTCAAAGCATGACTCAATAGCTCATACATGACTGAATATTACAATGATTACATCATGGGACTTTTCATGACCTTTACATCAAGATGTAGGAATTTAAAGGGTAAGTTCCTCAGACAAAACACCAAAGGACACCGCTCACAAACAGATCACAGATCAATACACTAGTATTGTTGACATGGTGAAAACCCTCAAAGAGGGAAACAGTCCACAACCTGAGCCAACGTGGCCACTTCAGGGAATTTATTAATAAAATAATGAAAATTTACATAATCTTCTCTCATGAACGGTTACCCTACAAATGACCCTCCATGCTCTTTAAATAGAGATCATGGACCAATCAGGTGTTAAGCCACGAATTAAGTGTCGGTAATACCGAAGAGAGAATGAACTGTCGGATCACTATATATCATGACCGTCGGATTGTAAGTTACAAAACTACATGGTAAAGAAACACACTTTACCTAACTCTACACTAGACCAAGTTATACTTAACTACTTCCTATGTGTCAGAATATCCTAACATCCCCCCTTAAGAACAACTTGGTATAGGATTGAAGGATGTACAAATATGACACAATAGGAGAAGGAAGGAGGCATTAGAGCCTATCCCCCCTTAGTGACAACTTCCTGAACTCCA
>APFE030824787.1:12750-52679 GCA_000404065.3 Pinus taeda | reverse complement strand
CTCTTATTAAAGAATCACAAAAAGAATCAAAGGAAGGGGACTTGTAGTCTTGTCCTTGAGAAATGAAGGCTTCTCTTGTAGAATGGAAGGTGGAAACAAACACAGAGCAGACTGGTCCCAACTTAGTAAGAATGGAATAGATAAGGTTACTATCTTCTTTCTTAACCTTAACACCTTCCAAGAGAAATCTAAGGGTCTTGAACTTGGACAAAAAATCTTCAATGGAAGAAAAATTATTGGGGTACAATGTAAGCAACTCATTTTCGAGTTGATGGGCTCTAAGTTCATTTTTTATTCCAAAAACTTTAGTGATCTGTTTCATTGCTTCATTAGGAGTATCAATTTCTGTGATATGGAATCTAAGTTCTGGAGAAATAGACATCCCTATCAACCCACGTGCTTGATCTTGCCTATTTTCCCATTTGGCTGCCTTAGCTTCATCTTTTGGTTTGGTTTCTTGGCTTGAGGCATTCTATAAAGACCTTTACTTCTAAGTAAATCTACAATGTAGGACCACCATTGGAAGTAGTTGGTGCTCTCAAGAATAACTTGGCATGGACTTTCCATTTTTACAGAAACTGAAGCTATATATGTTGAAACTAAGTGTTCCAATGGAAAGATCTCGAAAAATTCGGCTGATTAAAAAAAACGCTCTAAAAACAGCTTCCAAATGAAGAAATCACGGCTTTTTGAAGAAAAGTTGTTGAAGATGTCAATGAAGTGCGGGAATGTGTGGAAATGAGTGATAATGTTATATTAAAAAAAAAAATCTACCCCCTTTCCAAACTTAATCTAGTTAGCTCAACAAAGAGAAAGACTTGAACTCAAGACCTCTACTCTCATAAAGTAGCTTTGGACCAAGTGAGCTAGATTAGAGAGGTTAGTAATTTTTTGAAAAACAAACCTTACGATTTGAAGTTAGCTTTAGCCCAAAACTAAATATTTTCCTCAATGTTTTTGATTTTCCAAGATCACACTAAGGCACGGCGAAAAAGAGCATATGCATGAGAAAAATCCTTCCTTTCTGTTTCTGATTTGCTCAGATCACACAGAGTCGCGGGGAAAAGAGCATATGCAGAAATGAAAGGTATAGATCCGGTAATGAAAAAAACAGGGAGCTAAATAAATCGGAATAAACAGAGAGAAAATAACTAAAAACTGCAAATAAACACTATATACCTCTAGATCTTAAAAATGACGTAGCTAGGGCTACCGCAAACCTTTTCGCGTGAAACGAAAGGGGTTCCTCACTGGAACAGATGCTCCTAACACAATAGAGTAGTCCTCAAGGCCCGAAAGTAGTCAAAAATAGTAGATCTAGGAAACGGAAGTTGGATGCAGTTATATCGGCTTCAGATTTGGATCACCAATGGATGCGGCCCTCAAATATCTCTGATACGATGTAGGAATTTATAGGGTAAGTTCCTCAGATAGAACACCAAAGGAAAACACTCACAAACAGATCATAGATCAATACACCAGTATTGTTGACATGGTTAAAACCCCCAAAGAGGGAAATAATCCATGGCCTGAGCCAATGCAGCCACTTAAGGCAATTTATTAATAAAATAATGAGAATTTACATAAGCTTCTCTCATGAATAGTTACCCTACAAATGACCCTCCATGCTCTTTAAATAGAGATCATGGACCAATCGGGTGTTAAGCCACAGATCAAGTGTCGGTAATACCTAGGAGAGAATGAACCGTCGAATCACTACATATCGTGACCATCGGATTGTAAGTTACAAAAGTACATAGTAAAGAATCACACTTTACCTAACTCTACACTAGACCAAGTTATACTTAACTACTTCCTATGTGTCGAAATATCCTAACACAAGAGAATTTTGACATTTATAACCAAAACCATAAACCTCATTAGTGAGGTAACAAGACCATGATAGTCATAAAAAACAATCATATACCATATAGGAACCTGCAACATGAACATCTAATCGCAACAACATGGAATTCCTCATAATCATTACGTAGGACAGTGTAGTCATCAATATGTGACCAATTGTGCAGTGTTTCCAAGCATCACCAAGCAATTGTAGCAACAACATATCAATAAAATCCTCTTAACTTCATGTAACATGTTTTTTCCACATATAGGAAGAGTTATAATCCATAGGAAGCAATATCAATGCCATCATAATATCTTCATGCATCCATTAAAGACAAGGAGAACCTTCAACATTAATAATGACTATAACAAATACTTCAAGTGTATCAAGTAGAATTATCACACCATAAACAACTTCATCAAAATTAAACTCAAGTAATCATCTATAAGATCCATATATACAATCCATCCATCATTTATAACCCATGACATAGTGACAACAATTTGTATATATCTTCACATCAATGAGAGATACCAACAACAATAAGTAAATCATGAACTCATCATCAACCAATCATAGCATAAGATTGTGCAATCAAGCTCTGCTAGTAACTCATCTCCTTGATCTCATATCATCAAGGTCAGCATGCTCTCTTCACACATAGCATATACATCATCATATGCATCAACAACATGTGTGCAAACAAAGAGAACCTTCAATCATCACAAATATGATCAACAACATCATTCACCACTATCATATACATAAATAACATAACATATGTATCTTCTTTATCAATGTTTGACGACGTCAACTTTTCTAAATGTAGCTCAAGTAATATATAGGCATCATCCATAACTTCACCACATGCAACCCATGCATCATTGATGACATAATGACAACGACATATGTATGTTTACCAATAACAGAAGAAACAACTAAATATCAACAAAGATATGTACTCATCATAACCCATCATGCAATAAGAAGTTCTTAAGAAACCATAATGCCAACAATGCACTATTAGAATCATAGAAGATGCTCCCACTAAACCTGTTCCATCAGATCTGATTATATCAAACTCGTCAATCAACACGTCCATCAAGAGAACCAAAGCAACAATGACACTTTGCAGCATCTCATGAACCATCATGAACCAACCATCATTCCTATGCATTATTAAGAGTCTGCAGCAAGTCAATATTAGAACCAGAAAGCCAAATAATAATTGATTGAAGCATATCATCAACTCCCCTTGAGTTTGTCCCATTGTTTCATCATCTCAGAAAAACATACATGATTGTCTAGGTAAAAGCTCATTATATACATGATTTTCCTTCATAGTATCCACAAACAGAAAGTAAAATGTTGAACCTTTCATGACATCAACTCCCCTTGAACATATCATGCATGTTCTTGTTCACTATTATCTCATCAATGGAATGTTAGCAGTATAAGAATCACCAAATGAATAGCAAACCAAACTAGAGAATTATCACCAAGAATTTTATTAGCCCTACCCCCTTTTGACCCCTCCCTTCTTTGACCCAATCCTTTGCTAACCCAACTCTATCCCTCTTACCCCTAATAATAATATTAAGTATTATTAAGTAATATAGCTTATGTAATCTAATAACATGATTTGAAATTAGGTATAGTTTTTTTTTCTTGATTAAGACTAATTCTATTAAGTAAAAATATTGTACAAGAGGAAACATTCCAGTGAAGCAGGATGCCGGCAACCGGAAATGATAGGACTATCAACCTCGGTTCCGGAGAAGGAGAGAAGCAAGCAAGGAGCTTTAGCAAAGCACAAGAAGCGTAAGAAGCGTTGAAAGCTACCCTGAAAGGGTAGAGACTTCAACGCGAAGCTTTTTCCCTTTCCTTTTTTTAACTTCAACCCAACCATTTTGGGGTGGATGGGCGATTACAACTTGAAGATTGGGATCCTCCACAGGGGAGCCCTCCTTTTCTGAATCCGAGGAGGAGGACAAATGAACACGTTTCTGAGCAATGGCTGAGTCGGAGGAAGGCGCCAGACCATCGATGGAAGGGGCCACGAAATGAGGGGCTTGATTCAGTTCTTCATCGTTATCTTCATCTTCAGAGCTGGAGGAATTAGAATCCGCGGCTAGAGGAGGAGAGCAGGGAGCCCATCGTTTGGACTTGGGCTTGGAGACGTTGGCCTTGTTCTTCTTTGCTGGGCGAGATGGGCATGTATTCTGCAAGTGCCCATATTGGTGGCAATGGCGGCACCGAAAAGATGTATTCTCGTAATCCAGTGTCTGGGTCCAGACAAAGTCGTTTATCTTGAGATTGATTTGTTCTGGAAGACCTTTACTCAGGTCTAACTCCACACATACTCTTGCATAGGATTAGAGACCTTTGGATTCCCGCCAAAAATCTTCGTGGATGAAGCTACCCAAGGTGTCTCCTATAGCTCTGAAGACCCGAGTACTCCATAGGTGGGCAGGTAAGTTTGGAAGCCGAATCCATACCGATGTCTTGGTAATGACTGCAGTGGCTAGATCAAAATCTGGGAACCAAGGAGTCAAAAATAGCCCTGCAGTTCCCATGAACCAAGGGCCCTCTTCCAAGGCCTTTTCATAGTGCTTATTGTTATCAAATAGAACAATGAAATAACCTTTCGAACAAAAGAGGATCTTACAGTGATGTGTCCAGTTTGCATGGATCCATGCATAGAGGTCCTGAGATCGTGGCCATAATCCATTAAATCTGCAAATGATGGCTCTTTCTGCATAATCTTGAAGATGGGAGGCCAGCTCTTCATGTATGAGTTCCACAGAGGGAACTTCTTCAATCTTGTCAACCAGGAAGGCCTTAGATTTAAGGGCTTCCGGGGGTTTTTGGTTCTCAGAGTGAACTGCGTCCTTGTATGAGAAAGGCCGAGTAGAGGAAGTTTGTCCTGCTGCGCCTCCTCTCAAACGAAGGGTTGCCACCACCAAGCTGTTCCTGGAAATGCTGTAAGAAGAGAGGGGAAGAGGGTCTTCAAGTTGTTTACCTTGATAGAGAAGTCGCAGAAGGCTTGACGGGATTCCCATTCTGCGCTCTAGATTCAGTTTGAGTTCCTGCACCAGATCTGAAGGGTTGACCCTTTACATGATGGTTCTGCCTGAAGGCTGAGAAATTTGGATCTGAAAGGAGTCAGATAAGGGCCTTGACCCCATGCAATTCTCTAGATCTGGCCGGAGCATGAGCTTTTCTGCCTTCTGGATGGCCAGATCTGGCAGATCTTTGTCACTGATATCCACTGCGAATCTCCCCCAGGGCAGCTTTCTTACGCCCCTGAAATGGGTTTCTTTGAGGGCCCTGGGTTCGTTCTCGTGACCTCTGCTCCCCCCTCTCGCTCTTCGCATGGTCTCCACAGCCATCGTTTTTTGTGGATAATTTTCAATGTTGCCGTAGATGACATTAGCGAATCCAAGAGAACTCTTGGTGCTTGCATCTCTGCAAATGCGAACAGAGAGAACGGGTACAATCTGCTTGAATAGCGCATAACTCTGGCCATCGGTAACCCTGGGCTCCAGATCGCCCACATACAGAGACATCGTTACGAATGGATTGGGTAGATTGTTGCTGCCATTCCCAACAACCTGCTGCTGCTGTGAAACATCAGGGTTTTGGGGCTGGACTTGTATCTGTGCCCATCCCTCTCCGTCCGAGTTAAGCCATTCTACTCCAGAGCTCATGGCAAAGAGAACTGCGTGAGCGTCCGTGTCCGCGGCGCCTGCTATCTTGGGAAGGGCTTCTTGCAAATCTGCAGGGAGGAGAAAGACCTCGAAACCATCCGCAGCAGGGGCGATCAAAAATTTGATGGCGGCCGAGGGCATGGAGGCGGCAAAACTAGGGTTCATCCTCGGAGTGCCACTGCTGGATGTTGATTTCTAAGGTAATATTCTTTCTTTCCTTGGTTTTGAGACCTATTTATACTGCTTCTACAATCATGGTCTTTGTGCTCATATATGTTGCATATGTAGCCTTCAATGTAATTCACCCTGAAATTAGGTATAGTTAAGATTTATATTAAATTATATTATCAATAAACTAATAACATAGGCTTATAAAAATAAAAAATCTAAATATTAGTAAAGTGATAAATTAATACTACTATTCAATAGATAAATAAGAATTTATAATTTAATTAAAATGATTTTTTTTTTTTTTGTAAATTAGGCTACTTCTATTATTATACAAATTGTAACAGGACGATTACAACGAGGCTTGCCTCAAAATCACCATGCCGAGATGGATTTAACACAGCTGGACACCTTACCTTGGTAACCAGAAGACCAACATTTGTCCCAAACCCAAAACTGGAGAACCCACAGACTGCCAAAAAACCATACTGATAGATAGACTGTCCCTATCTTGCTTACAGACATTGACATTGACCCAACACTGTTTCATATGAAAACTAAAACAGCATACATAATCGCGCATGGAAGCCGCGTTCGACTCAAAAGAGCTGAGTTCAGCTTCAACTTTGCAAAAAGAACTCCTATGACATAACAGATACCAATACATATCAGATATAACCAGACATAACAGATAACAAGACATAACAGATACCAGTACCACCACCCTTGCGCTCTGGAGATCTTCTCAGGTATCCACAGAAGTGGAGGGCTGCTCTTCCACCACCTTGCAGCCATACTGATCCGATGTGCTAGAGTCTGTGTAGGGTGCATCATATTTCGCTGGTTCACTTGGTCCTGCCACCGCCACCACACCCGAGGCTTTCGCAGGCTGAGCTCTTCGTTCCGCTGGCTAACATAGGGTTGGAGACAGAGACCTTCGTTCCACAGGCTGACATAGGATTGGAGACGGAGACCTTCGTTCCGCTAGGCGTTCCGCTGGAGCTGCATGCCCACATTTCTCAATGCGCACCGAGACATAGTATGTGGCGTTGTCCAGTAAGCAGGGGAAACTAAACTGGGTAGAGGGATGGGAGCTATGCCCACAAATATCAACACGCGCACGTCCCCTGCTTCGTCCACGGCCGCGTCCTGCGACCCTTGAATCGATTCCATCTGAAGATGAATCCGAGGGGTGCGGGGAACGCCGAGGGATGGATCTGCCTCTAGCGCCGCCCCTAGACCCTCCTCTGCGGCTGGGGGGACGAAGCCGTTCGCGCGGCATATTACCGAGGAGCTGAAGCAGAAATGGCTTAAAGAAGATGGATTGGAAGTTACACAAGGGAGCTGGAGCAGACGGGACACAGTAAGGCTGGAGCAGTAATGTGACAGAGAGCAATGGCTGCACAGAGAGGGCTTGGGGGACCAGAAATTGGAGCTCGAAATATTGGAAATTGGCAGAGGCTCAGAAATCGGGAGAAATTTAGCCGTGATGGAACGCCCCAAAACGCTCGTAAACATGAAATTGACCAGATGGAACGCCCCAAATCACCCAGACCAGCTTCAAAGAGCGCGAAGATGCCTAACACGGTGGAGCAGACTTACAAAGGATGAGACCAAGGCCGTCAGAGACGAGGGCCGAGGTCTGAACCTCCAAGCACGCTTCCAGACCCCAGAAATCAACAGCAAGACTTCCCAACGAAGAAACCAGAGCAAAACAACATGCAAAGCTTGAGTGAGAAGGTAAATTACCAGCGCTTGCTCGCAGTAATTATACTGCGCGGCACCTCCTTCATCCATGTGTGAACCAATGCGGATGACCTGCAACCCAAAGGCCGACGGAAGAGCAAGCGAGCGAGAGCAGCTGCTGTGGACGACGGAATGGACTGGTGAATTATTACAACCTTGCAAATGAACCTTGGCTATATGCCTCGCCCGCGGTGGAATGAATGCGGGCTTTAACTGCTGAGGACAGTTGGCGGGGCTGGGCTGCCACTTGCCTAGTGGGAGTCCCGCCACTGTCCTTTCCCGCTTAACTAACACCCGCAGCCAGGATTAAAATGAAATTTATTAAAGAAGTATGAAAAATTTATTACAAAAAATTGAAAGGATGAATTTTTATTAAAATATATTAGCAAAAAATTAAAGAATTAATTTGTAAAAATCATTATTAAAATAAAATAGAATATCTTTTTTTTTTCTTTTCTACATAAGACTATTTCTATTAACAAAGTAAAGGTAAATTTACAGCATGACTGGAGTCAAGAACTCTGCATCGGCAGGAGGCAGAACTATCCAAAAAAACATAGGTAAAAACTGTCTGTTTTTAGGACCACGCAGGGGACCGATCTGAGATACATATGACAGTGCAAGATTACCCAAAAAACTAATAAACCCCAGAGAACCCAAAAACTATTTGCCTTACAGTCATGCCCAGTGGTGAAGGGCGCACTGCAAGAAGTAGAGGCTTGGGTGGACGAGCTATTGATCAGGAGGCTCTTCTATGATAGGACACCAACCAATATCTCGAAAATCCCCTGTTTGTGCCGTGTTTTGAACAGAGGGACTTGGGTCAACCATCGTCACATCCTGAGTTGTGCATGTCTGTTCATTTGCTGCCTGCCGAGGAGCATTTTCGACATTCAACTGGAGGGAAGAAGAAGGAGCCGAGATTTCCCTCGAGCCCCCAAGCTGAGTCCTTGTATCTTCGGCTTGGCTTTCTTCATGAAATACCACCGTGAAATAAGTCGTAATCATGGGTCTATTCAGAGTGCTATCAAAGGTGAAGATGGCAGAACCAGAGGTGGGGACAGACCCGTAGCTAGAACTGGTGGCGCGGGATCTCCCTCTTCTGCTTCGGTTTAAAGGGCGACGCCTAGCTGACAAGTCACTGGATGACAAACTGGTTGGTGCTCGCCTCGGCTGGCCTCTACGATAGCCCATCCTTGGTCGCAAAAGAGGCATTTGGAATATAGCAACCACAGAAGTCCAGGAATGCGGCACCAGAGCACTAACCAGCGGGTGGCAGCAGCTTTGCCTTCTGATCAAACCACCTTTGCTGAGATTAAACCTGTCCTCCTAGACAACCAAACTTAGCTCAGAGAAGACCCTGCCTGTACCAGAAACCAGCGACCAGAAAAGGAGATGAATCACTGTGATATGGAAATGAAAGCAACAACACAGAACATCGAAAAGAAATGCAACGAGAAACATAATTTTCTTCATCGAGAGGGCCAAGCCAAGCGACAGAGGAACCCAAATCCCCTCGGGCGACCTTAAGTCCGAATCGAGACCGGAGGCGAGCGAGAAGAGCAAGTAAAACAGTAATGTTGCCGCCTCCCCAGGACCTCCCCTGACCTTATCATTATTTTTCATGCCTTGGGAGGCTCCTCCCATTACTTCCACATTGATGGATCTCACCTTCTGCTGCAGACTGGTGCTTGCGGAGGTAGAAACCTTAACTCTGAACCTGATGTGTGAGCCGAACCGTCTGGAATGAAATCCTATATGCCGATATTTGCGCTTATGCCATGCGCCAGATGTCGTATTATGTTTTAACTTCTTGTACTGATCGGGCAGGTGGCGATCTGCCTCGCCCCAACCCTGACCCATCGTATTAATGTTTGTCACAAGCACTCGCATCCGGGAAAAAAAATAAAATAGAATATCATAAAAAGATTTATAATTAATTAAAAATTAATTTATTAATTAAATGTCAAAATAATAAAAAAATGAATTGAAATAAAAGTTATGTTTAAATAAAAAAAGTGATGATTCATCTTGACTTGGTCGACTCCCCACCTTGGCAGCATAGCAGATCATATTTATAACTCTCATTTCTTTTATTTGTAGATTCAGTCCTAGGGATAGTCTTGTTCTAGACTTGAAACATAGATGAAATAAAAATATAGACTGTGGAATATATGAGCTCACAATCTCAAAAATCACCAAGATACTTATGCATATCTCCCCTTGAGATCATATATCAGTGATCCTGTCGACATGATAATCCTCACCTACTCTCACATCACTTCTGCAGTCACTGTTAGAAGTATGCTTTAAGAAAAATAGACTATAATGGGAACTATCTTCTTTTATTCTGAATCTAAAGAAGAAGAGGAACTATACTTCTTGCTTGAATTCTTCTATGCTAACACATATAATTTGTTTGGATTTATGTATCCTATTGCTATAACCTTTCCAGTTCCTTATCCTATAACTTTGCATTTAGTTGATGTAAATATAATTATTCGTCCTTTGTCATCCATTTGACCTACACTTAGAATATTCTTCTTTAGCCCTTGAATGAATAATGCACCAACTTCTTTTGCATACTTATCAAGTTTGACTCTACATTTTCCCATAACTCTTGTTGGAGCACTATTTCCAAGATTCTCCTTACCATCTTTGTTTTTCTTGAGAAATTCAATCTTGTCCTTATCTCCAATCATTTGATGAGAGCATCTTCTATCTATGTACTATTATCCTTCATCTCTGAATGAGCAAAGAGCAAGACCACACCTTGTTTGTTCTTCTTCTTTGTGCTTACTATGAGAAGCACTAGTGGATCCATCTTTGTTAGAGAAATTTCGGCGAAATCACATACAAAATCATTTGTCGACGCGTTTCGAACCAACCAGTGTGGTTCATCGTCAGGACAAGTTGAAGAACCGATCCAGCATAGCTTGTTAAATAGTATGGCAGAGACTCCAACGGCTATATTGACAGCTGCTACTTCTGACCTTATGACCCCAGACAATAAATAATATTCTTGCTATATTATTTAATTACTATTATTCTTAGAAAATTGTTAAATTAGGTAAATTATATAGTTAAAATATTCTTACCTGCTAGAAATACACTTGTTTATGTAATTGTTTATTAATAAATGAATATATATATACGAACCAATTCAAATTAAATTAATATTATAGGTACATTCATATATTTATTTAATAATAATTTTATCATTTCGAATCTAAAGGTCCGTTTGAAAGTAAATTAATAAATTATAAGCTATCTCACGATACAATTAATAATTAATAATTTATATAATAATTCATATTTATTAAATAATCTATATTTATTAATTAATTTATTATTCCAATAATACTATTTAAAATACCCATGTAATTAGGTACATAGTTGGATCCATCTTTCTCAAGTCATTTGAAGCAATATTTTTATCTAATTGCTTGTCATGTTGTCTATGGAGGTCCATTGACTTATTCATGCATTCTTTTGCGAAAATCCCATATTACAAGTATAACATCTTATATGACCCAAAAAGGGAGCAAAGGAATTATAATATTTTTGTTTGATATTCCTCCTATTGCAATCAATACACTAGTAGAAAATGAGAAATTAGTGACTAGGTGACTAAAAAAGTTAGTCACCACAGCTTTTCCAAGTGAAATACTACAAAAAATGAGTATTCTTAGGTGACTGAACTAAAAACGACTAACATAAATCACTAAATTAGTCGCTGGTTAAAAAATGTGACTAGCTAATAAGTAATACAACTAAAAATGACTAACATGAATGACGAATTTATTCCAAGAACAAAAATACAACTACCTAACAAGTACTACAATAATATCAATCTGTTTTTTATGTAGTCATCTTAATTGTGTCAAGCAATCTAAACTTACAAGTGATAGGGGATTGAAAGGTTGTTAAAGATTGGTTGAAAGGTTATCCTTCCTTAAACACTTCTTCATCCTCACATGGTGTATAGGTGAGCCAACTTTGCATTATTTATCTCTAATAATTTGTAATTTTAAAAATATATATTTGTAATAAAAAAATATATATATTATATATATTTTATATATTTTTAAAAAATCTATTCATTGAATCTAATTAGATATAGTTCCAATTTGAAATTAATTTGAAGAGAAAATTGATTTTTTAAGACTATAATATCAAACAAAAATTACTTTAATTTCATATTAACTGAACTAGATCCCTCTTTACCCCGGATCTATCAAGCGTCGAGAGGGATCTAATCCCTCGAGGTGCAAACGTTTTTTTTAGAGCAAAACATGAGGAAATGTTTGCACCTCGAGAGATTGGATCCCTCTTGCACTTTATAGTTATAGGGCTAATATGGATCTAGGTTGGTTGTATAATACTATATAATATCTATATTTGTGTTTGTGTTTCTTTGTTATTCCCTCTCTATCTCACCCCCCAGACATACACACACACTCTCTACCTATCTTCCCCTTCTTTGTCTATCTCTCTCTTCCCCTTCTCTCCCTCTATATCTATATCCTTCTCTCTATAACCTCCCGCTCTCCTCTCTCCCTCACTCTCTCTCTCTATGACTCCCTTGTCACCTCCTCTCTCTCCACCTTTCTCCCTCTATGTTTTTTTTGTTCCCTCCCTCTCCTACCCCCTCCAATTCCATATCTCTCTCCTCATCTCTATCTTCCTTCCTCTCTATCCCTTAGCTCCCACCTCCCTCTATCTCCCCCCCCCAAATCACTCTCCCTCTCTCTCTCTCTCTTCCGTCCAACTCTATCACTATCTCCCATCCTCCCTGTCCTTCTCCATATCTATGTCTCCATCTCTCTCCCTTCCCCTTCTCTCCCTATCTCTATCCTCTCCTTTTCTTTCTCTTCCCTCCTCTCCTCTCTCCCTCACTCTCTCTCCATCTCTCCCTTCTCACTCCTCTCTTTCTCTCCACCTTTATCTCTCTATGTCTTTGTTCATTCCTCCCTCTCTCTCCCACTCCAACTCTCTCTCTCTCTCTCTCTCTCTCTTTTCCTTCCTTTCTCTCCCTCTCTCCCACCTCACTCTCTCTCCCCCCCATCGCTCTCTTTATCTCTCTCTCTTTTCCCTCCAACTTTTTCAGTATCTCCTCCCTCTCTCTGCCCCCTCCCCAAATATCTCTTAAATTTGATAACATTGTATTGTGTTTAAGAATTATCTAAATTAAAAAAATTCAATTGGTTGTAAAATATTAGACCTATATTTTGGATCAATCATGTCAAAGAAAATAAAATAATGAAAAAATTTAAAAAATCATGCACTATATTTAATCTATTATAATTAGTCAAATTTCTTGCTCTCATCCCTTGGATCCTTAGCTAAGATGGATCTATGTCGATTCTTTTTATCTATTATAATTAGTCAATTTGCTTTCTCTCATCCCTTGGATCCTTAGCTAATATGGATTTATGTTGGTTCCTTATATATAAAGAACTGGAATAGATCCATCTTAGCTTAATTTTATTAAAACCTTAATTTAATTTCTGTGGGAATATTTTTAGTATCATGAGGATAAAGAGTTTATATATATCTCAAATTGTAACATTTTCGTTTTTAGATTCAATTAAAAAATGTTGTAAAATTAAATTAAAATAAAATATTTTTACTATGAAATAAGTTATGGTTTTTTGGCATGTGGTATTGATAAGTCATGGTATTGGCCCATGGTATTGTAACAAAGCTGATTTACAAGTTAATATCCATGGTACAGTGAGGGTGAACATCCATGGTTAACAATCCTGTCATATTGTTATAAAATATTTTGATTGTGAAATAATTTATGTTTTTTGGATATATGGTATCGATAATCCATGGTATTGACCCATGGTATTGCAACAAAGGCTATTTTTTACAAGTTAATATTATTTATCGGAATGTGAGGGTGAATATCCATAGTTAAGAATCTTTTCTTATTGTAATTTTGGTTGGGAAATAAGTTATGGGTTTTGGACTTGTAGCATTGATAAGCCATGGCATTGTAATAAAGTCTATTCACAAGTTAATAACAAAATCAAAATATATCAAATTGATTTTTATTATTTTTATTAATTTAACTTTTTATTATTAATTCTGACTATATTTAAATGTTTACACTCATCCCAATATCATTTTTAACTTCAATATAACAAATTGAATTTTATTATTTTTATTAATTTAACTTTTTATTTTTTTCTCAGTAAAACTACGCTATTGTATTATGTACAGTGAAACTTTATAGACATGATATCAGTGTGTCCAAGGCCAACTGTGGCTCTTTGGACTCGTCTTACCCAGCACAAAACCTGCCCTCGCAAGGGCTTTACAGCTAGACTTTGAGCAAATCATGACCTGCCCTCGCAGGGGCTTCACAGCTAGACTTTGAGCAAATCATGAAGGGCCAGAATAACCAGACCAGACAGATTCGTCCCACGCAGGGGCACAAAATCAAAACAGAACTGTCCTCGCAAGGGCTCAGGAACAAAACAGTACTGCCCACGCAGGGGCCTCATGAGACTATCGACGGTATGCCTGACAGGCGATGCAAAATTAACAAGAGCAAGCTGAAGCTTTGGACTTGAAACTGAAAAACTAAAAACAGAGCCATAAACCAAGACATAACCTGAGCAGAACTGGATGAAGAGGATGTGAGCCAGCTGAGGGCTATTCCTCCGGCTTTTCCTCGACCACCCTACACCATCCGTATTTCTCTCGGGCGTTCCATTCTTCCTCATCGTCCTCCTTAGAAGTCGATGTCTTCTGAGTCTGAGGGCTTTTAGGAGCTTGCTCAGGTGCCTCCACAGGTTTCTTCCCGTCCTTGGTTGAGCTTCCACCTGGGAGTTTCTCCGGGCTACGTGAACCTCCTTCATCTTCCTGGGGCTCCTCGATGAACAAAACCGAGACATGTGCATTAATACGAGGTTTGTCCATCGAACTACCGAATGTGAAGATGGCGGAGCCGAATGCAGGTGCAGGGGCTAGTTCTGGATTAGAACTGCTAGCATCCATGAATTGGCTAGCTTGGATGGGGGTGGCCTAAACCCCTCCATGGCAATGACATCGGCAGCAGTGAAGGCAGGGCCTTGAGGATGGAGGACGATACGGCCTTCCTCGAGCAGGTTCTCTCCTTCGAACCATCTTTGCAGGAGCAGCGGGGCCTTGTATAATTGCAGGAGCAGGGCTGAAGCAGGGTTGAAGCCCGCCACCAAACAAATTCGCTGGCTTGAGACGCAGACACCCCCCAGTTGAACGCAGACGCCACCCAACTGAACGCAGACACCCCCCAGTTGAACACAGACGCCACTCAACTGAACGCAGATGCCACCCACCTTGACGCAGACAGCCTTCAAAACGTGAATGCCACTCAATTGAACGCAGATGTCACCTGACTGGAGCTGTAACCTGAAGAGTGAAGCGGCATACAGCATTATGATCCCTGTGGCCCAATTCATCACTCATTTTAACATATCCTTCCTCTCCTTGGAACCTGTCCGCCATAACTGCTGATTGCAGTCTCGTCCTTTCACCCGACCTCGCATTGAATGCTGTTTACAGTCTCTCTCTGTACCAACATTCCTTGGCGGTGAAGAGAGCTATGAAAGCTTGCCTTAGGCACGAGGAGGCACATGGCCAGCATGTGGCTCTACATTAACAACCATCCAATCACCCGCATTCAGGGTAATTTAACTTTTTATTATTAATTCACCCATATTTAAATGTTTACACTCATCCCAATATCATTTTTAACTTCTTCTTCTTTTCAATTTGTCGTCTTACGCAAAAATAACAAATTCTTAATAAAAATAAATCATTTAACCCAATTGCAATTTATATATTTTATTTTATATTATAAATATTTCTTTTATTTTCCATTATAAATATTTCTTTTCTTTTTCATTTCCAATTTAGCGTTGGGTTCAAATAAATTATTCACAGATTACAACATCACATTGTAGGACTGCATTTTTCTCTGCCTTGCTAATATCTACGTGGAAATGCCAAAAGAAGGAAGACCATCAAGGTGATCTATGGATTTCATGGGATTTGAACTCCAGATGGTTTTTTCATGGGAAACACCTTAGGAGAACATCAACGATTAGATGGAGGAAGGGCAAGGTCATTAGGCATGGAGATTTTGGCCATTTGTACATGGGGATGAATTTGGACTCTAGAGAGTTCTTCCTTTTTAGTAAAGATGATTTTTGTTTTTATGAGTAAACAATTTCAAGGGTTTATATGATCAAAGCATAAATTTCATCTAGAGTTGAGGGTTTAATGATTATGATAATGCATATCTTGATTACGGCCAACAATTCATCAAAAGACAATGGACAAGTAAGCATTTTGCATGTCCTTATTCTACAAAAGGTTTAATGATTATGATAATGCAGATGCACACGTAAACATTTTGCATATCCTCATTCTAAAAATGATTTATTGATTATGATAATGCAGATCTTGATTCCAGCCAACAATTCATCAAAAGGCAATGGACAAGTAAGCATTTTGCATGTCCTTATTGTGCAGATCAGTTCGCTCCTCCCTAACTTTTCTAGGGTCAAAATGCATGAAATTTTATTTTTCTTCACCCTTTTTTTAGTGTTTGATTGTTTATCTAATGGAATCTACCATGTCCAAATTCAAAGGGATCAAGTGATGCAAGAAAAAATTTTGGTAGGATGCAAATACTAGACCTTCCTCAAACTTTGTTACATGAAATTAAAATTTCTTGTAATCATGAACATAAAATCTTTTTTGTTTCATCCTTAGATTCTAATCTTAATGCCTACAATTTTAAACCATGTTACTATATTTTAAGTAGAATATACTTACATTCATTAAATCTTACAACTCTCCAAATCTTAGGTTAATTTCAGCTAAAAAGAAGGAACATGAATGACTTTTTCAATTTAGACTCAATGCTTACAGACATTGATTAAAAACGGAATAACCCAAATTGTCTGATAACTTTTACCCACCCATTAACCCAAATGGTTTGATAACTTTTACTCACCCATTAATTTCCAATACCTTTACTATTATTCAGAACCTAAACAAAGAGAGTAGAAGAAGAAGAGGAGGTTGGATGAGGTGGACCCTTACTTTCTTGATACTTTTCAAATGTTGGGCATGCCCTTGATTGGAAGAAGAGAAATTGACTAACATTGTTTTAGATGTTTCTTTTTACAGTGTTTTCATTGCTACCATGCATAGGTAGAATCTATAGGCAGTTGAGGTTATATTTTGTTCCTTATAAGAGGTAATTCAGGAATATCTTGATCTAGTTAGGAATTAACTTGGCAAGGTTGTTCCTCCTGCTGATAACTATTATGTTGCACTGTATTTTATTTTATTTTAGTGATAGCTTATTCTATTAAATCCCCAAGCACACTTTGTCGCACATGGAAATATCCACTTATTTTAGGATGAATGAGATGGAGACCAGGTAGTTTGAGAGGACTCTTATTGTTGTAGATGAGAGGAGTTATGTGACATATATTGAAGGATGAACTACACCATTTTATGACACCAATCATCTCCATGCCACAATAGTGGATCTCTATTGCACCGAGGAAGCAATGATAAAGTATTCCACTGTAAAGAATTGGTATGTCGGGGGTGAGGAATATAGACGTGGGATTTATAATTTTATTACGAAAAGTGGCTTGTGCGATGGAGACAAATCAAGGATTTCGTGGACCTGAGTAGAGACTGGTTCAGAAATCACCTGGAAATACTCAAGCATTGTTTTGGAAGGCGATGATGCAATTGGAGAGTTCTATTCTGTTTCCTTGAAAAATAACTATCAATAGCGCGGGAAAAAGATGATCCATATAGGGAAGAATTGCAGGATCAAGATTGTTTCTAAAATTATATCTATAGGCAAGTCAATGAACTACTACAGAGGATTAGTGCAGGTGAAACCAAATTCTCATAATGCAAGGAATTTTTCACAGTGTGATTTTATTCTCACCGGTGACTAGGCAACTGCAAATACTTATTGTTACATTTAGGTACAATTTGAGTTGCCTTCTAAAGTCTCCAATTTCATTTATTGATAGTCCTTCTTGTGTCCCTGTCTCTCTTAATTTCATTGTGGTAGGATTGAAATGGGTTAAAAAAGCAAGCATATCATTGAATAAAATATACGCCCACATGTCACTACATGTCATTGTGCATACTCTATGTTTTTTATACAATTAGAAGTGAGCAATATCATGTGTGCACAACTAAAAATCCTAGCAGGTATGATGAATCCAATCTTAGCATGGAAATCAAAACCAAGAATCATAAAATATCAATAAATTTATGAGACGGAGTAAAAAACACAATAAAGGATTTTATGCCAACATTGTCTATTTAGTGCAAGATACTACTAATATTTCATAATTTTCAAAGATGGTGGATGTCATGAAGATGCTCTCAAGAAAAGTTATTGACTTGAAGATAAGATGGTCAGTTCAACTATTTACTTTAAATAGGATAAATTTAGGTAATTAAAACAAGTTTGAAAATCACTAGATACATCACTCCTGTTTATTTTAAATAGGCTAAATTTAGGTAATTAAAACAAGTTTGAAAATCACTAGAAACACCACCCCCACATCATTTTATTTCCAATTGTATAAGATAATATTGAATAAAATTATGAGAACTTCCATTTAAATTGACCGTACATAAAATAAAAAATAAGGTTGATGCTTTTAAAAGGTATATCCATCCTTAAATATAAGATATGCCAAGGATGGCTCATAATTTTAAAGGCTATATCCATCACCAACTATGAGATAAGAGTTAATGAGATGAGAAAAATTTTGTCTTGATATAACATGTAAACGTCATATTACTTATAACTCGTGCATATTATACCTTATTGTGCATATGTTAATTGTAGAACTTCAATTTGGGTAGTTTTTTACATTTAAATTGTAAAATATGTAGAAGTTACATTACATGAGCTTAAATCCACACACAAATAAAATATCAGAAATATGGCAGGGGAATGAGTAAGCATTTTCACACTGGTTTAAGATTTCCCCTTGGTTGGTGAAGAACCAATTCAATGCTATTTTTGGTGGAGTGTTAAGTTATTAACTGAAGATAAAAAAAAAAAAAAAATATGTTAGTCTCTTAAATGACTGAAAAAGGATATTTAAAATGTTATATAGAAGTTACATTTCACGTAGCTATATCTACCCTCAAGTAACTATAATATTCCAACTCCATTTTTTTATATAGAAGTTACATTTCATGTAGCTATAGAAGTTACATTTACGTGTTTTAGATAGAGGTTACATTTTACATATCTATATCTGCCACGACGTAACTATAATATTCCAACTCCACTTTTTCACACTTTTCAATATTTTAAAGATTTGTCTATTTTAGTGTGATTATGCAATCAAATGGTTGATATTGTTTAAGACATCTCCTATTTGCAACATTTTGAATTCTTAAGTGGGATCTTGGGTAGGTTTTTGTTACTACCATATATCATGTTTTAAGTAGATGGTGTTTTATAATTCACCCAAGAGACCTTAGGAGCAACCTTGAATTGCATGCTTGTTTCCATTATAAATTTAATATTTTCAACCTTTTCCACGTGAAGAACCTAATAGCCCATGTTCAACATGAAGCAAGTACCTCAAAAATTGGGGAATAACAGTTATTCTATTTCTACAATGGGATAAATTCAGAGAAGGCAACGACAACTATCATAAATGGCTTTTGTTGGGTTGTATTTAATGAAATCCCACTAGAATTTGCTACTAAAGTAAATCAATTGATGAATTTGAAGCTTGAAGGTAGTGTTGAATAGGTGTTGCAAGGTATCTCTATAACACTATCTATCTACATAATTCTAATTCCATGAGATGGTGTCACAATAACACAATTTTCCAGTGACGAATGCTAGATGTCGATATCTTTCTCACGCCCTACAAGTAAATCATATCATTATATTCTATGAAATCTCGTAATGTGTTCAAAGTTTGTCTCAGATGAGGAAATATGTATGTACTCTTGAATTTATATATGTTGTAATAAGATCAAGAATAAAGTTGTCATTGCAAATAATTGGGATCTACCATGTAAATTTACTTTACTACATGAAATTCTTGATTTGTTAGATCCCAACTAGTTAGGGTTGAATTTATTTTTGTTGTAATGAGATTAAGAACTAAGTTGTCATTTTAATCACTAGAATATACCATATAAGATTTATTCACTCCATGAAATTTTTTATTTGTTAGAGCCCAACTTATTAGGATTATGAAGAGTCCTCTTTCATGACAATATTTATCACTGCTATATTCTTTCTCAAAGAATTACATATTACAGAAAGGTGGAAAATAAATGAGATGCAATTGAATGGCTTCTATTTAAAATGTGTGGAGGGAGTGTAAAATAATTTTCAGTTGCGTTCAAATATTTTGGAGCACCCACTAAAGTGCTTCATTTTCCTCCTAGTTAATTCCATTTCTACTATCCCATTGCTTCTGTAAGTCCTTCTCCAAAGTGATATCTTAATTATCTTGGAGGGAAATTGATTACTTGAATATTGGAACCCATGAATTACAATTTGATTAGGAGCAAGGGATGAGAAAGATTCATATTCTTCAATATATTCCGCAAGTTAAAAGCATATCGAATGATTGGCTTTCTGTTTAATTGGTACGACAACCACTCGAGCATTTGTTAGGATTTTGAGACCTTTTTCAATGAATTATTTTCTTATGAAAGTTATGTTCTCAATTAAAGAAACTAAAAAAAAATGTGAAAATGATGCAATGGAAGGATTTTCTATTTTAGTGCCTTAGAATGCCTTGCTAATGTGAAGGGCATGGTATTTTCTTGACTCAAGATTAGTTGCATTTGACTTCCTACCATTTCTTTTAATTTCATTTTTGTTGTGTTTATATTGATATCCTTGAAGTTGGTGATCTACTGTGTGTGTAACAGGAAGTATTAACTACTAAGCACTTTCAAAGGTGATATTGATGGATGACTAACTTTAAATGTCCCTACTTGACACTTTAGTATTACAAGATCATGCTAAGAAATTATTAATCAATATTAAAGGGAAGATGATTAATGTGCAGTGTTTCCTGGCTTGTCATATAATTACTGTATTTTGGCCCCCAATAATATATTTTAGGCTACTTTTGGGTTGTTACTTGTGGAGCTTCCCTTTGCCTCAGAAAAATACCGAGGATAAATTTCCATTGCATTGGCATTGGACATCATGAAAGAGGAATTCACCAAAAGCAGTAGAAAACATGGAAGCAATTGGTATAATGAGCAGATAACCGCTAGAGAAACACCGAGGCACCATGATTTCTTGTGTATTTATATTCACACAAAATTAACTAGTCACAAAAAGTACCTTTTTTTCTTAATATTTTCATGTATATAGAAATACTAAAAATGCAATTTCAAACTAATTATTCAAACTAATAATTATCTAATAGTGATAATTTATAATTAAACAATATAATATGGTTAATATTATAGGTCACAGTTGTAGGGTCTGACTGTGAGGGGCATAATGAAAATATATGTTCACTTCTCATTGTATTAGAAAATCATCTTTTAGAGTGTGATATTCATCCAATGAAATGTACTCCCAGAGGCCATTGTGGGATTGAAATTTTTTCTTTCCATGGACAAGTGGTGATATATTTTCTTAGGCCTTAATGTTATGCTTCCCTAATGTTTTGACATTGTTTATAGTTAGGACCTTCATTCAACCAAGTGAGGTACTCATCTTGGAAAGTTGAATCATTTTGTCTCCACAATCCAATATGATGTAGGATCAATCTCATTATCTTAAAAACATAGGTCATAATAACAAGGAACTTTTACTGTGGGAAAAAGAATATCCAAATTTAAAGAACATGACTCTTTTAGAACAAACAATAAGGATTTTTTTTACACTGATCTTTTTTTTTTCCATTTGTTTTCACAAGTTATCTATTGCCTGATATTTTTAACATGTAACTTAGTTGGTATGATTGTGCCTAAGGTTTTGTTGAAGGTTGAATACTAAGCTCATAAGGTGTTATTTTTTATGGTGACATTTTATTTGATTTGTTTATACAAGTCATCTAGCTGCATAGTGGCCACTATCGAATGTTGAGGTATATGTCGTATAAATCTTTTATAGTCTACTTTATTTATATTCAAGTATTCATCGTCTTTCATGTCTTATACTCTGCATTGTATCTTCTTTGATTTTCAGGAGAGGAAATCAATATTGATGGTAAGAAGCAGCAATTAAAGAAAGAGGATAACAATAACACTGGAGCGACAAATGAAAAAAGACAGAGAGAAGAGAATTTGTCTAGTGATACCCTTAGAGCCAATATCTTGCATAAGACACACACATAGAGACTGATGGTCAACCCTTCAGATTTGGTGAATTCACTTACAATGCTTTGGCAACACAGTGATACTATTTTGAAATGATGAAACAATATTTGATGTGTAAATTGTAGTCCAGCTGATATTAAGTTGGAAACTCATATTGTAATACTTGATATTTTATATAATAAAATTTATATGGTTGAAATTATTTTTATTTGCACTTGATATTATTTAGTCTTGTAATTAACATATGTAACTTTGTGTTATCAGTATTAGCTAAGCATGCACATTGTATGGCATTTTTTAAAAATTTAGTTGTAAAATCATATTAATTAATTTATGTTGATTAATAATAAACACATAAAGTCAATATAAAACTACTAAATTAGTCATTTATATTAATTAATGATGAACACAAATAAAATTAATATATGACTAAATTAGTCATTTATAGTGATTATGAATGAAATTAAATGAAATGAATAGAAACTACTAAATCGTTCTTTTATATAATGAATATGAAAATACCAAAAAAGATAAATGACTACTGAAAATGATAATTTTTTTTATTAAAATGATGACTAAATTTTGCGTATATACGACTATTAGCTAATTTACAGTATCTTATAACACGACTAGAATTTAGTCATATTTCTTTGGTCATTAATTGGTTCCCAATGATGACTAAAATTTGCATATGTATGACTATTAGTAACTAATTTACAGTATCTTATAACACAACCAACATTTTGGTCATATTTCTTTGGTCATTAATTGGTTTTCTCATGGATTCATATAGTAATATATTTTTTTGTATATTTGATCAGTGATTACAACAATTAATGACTAAACCAATGAAAAATTAATGACCAAATTTATGACTAAGTATACTACTAGATTGTAAAATTGAGGAAACCAATTAATGACTAAGCTAAAAATGACTAAAAATTAGTTGTGTTATAAGATACTGTAAATTAGCTACTATTGGTCACTGAATGAAAAATGGTCGTTTATATGCAAATTTTAGTTGTCTTTTTAGTAACTAATTAGTCATTTTGTATTAGTGATAAATCTGTGACCAAATATGTTGCAAGCAAAGCAATATCCTTTAAAGAAACTTAAGTACCTTGGAGCTAATGACCTTCGTGTGAAGTGACTACTTGCTTGAGATCGAAATAATCTACTTTTGCAATTGGCTGCAACATGTCCATAATTATGACATATTATGCATTCAATATTATTGACTAGAGGACATAATCGATTAATGTTACTATTATTGGGAGAAAATGATTTCTTTTGAAAATTCATCTTCCTTAGATGTTGAGCAAGTTGAATTTTTATCTCTTTAACAAGAATTTAAGATATCGTACCATTATCCTTTAAGATCCTTGTGCAAGCCTGTGAACTAGATTCTCCTTTTACAGTTTCATGAAAACCAAGACCGGATTTAATAGAAGGAGACCTTTGATTACTAAGAATGTTATCCAAAATCTTAGTACTATATTGAAATCTCAAATGTTTATCCTTTTGTTCTAATTTATATTTTAGGATGTTTACCTCAACCTCCATTCTTTGATATTGTTCTTCCTTTTTCTGATACTGTTTCCTCATTCCTTCTTCAACCTTTCTTCCTTCTTCCAATTTATCCTTCAATATGATAATCTCTTCCTTCATCCCATTCGCTTGTTCTTCAAATACTTGAAGTAGCTCTTCATTTCTCTTGTTTGACTTTTCAATATTTTCTCTTAGAGAGACTAGCTCAGCTTCAAGTCCTTCAAAATATTGTTTAGATTCTACTACAACACTTACTAATTTAACATGATCCCTATTAACATATTCATGCAACTTATCCTTAATATTGTTAATCATTTTTAAAGCAAAATCAAGTTTTCCTCTAAGCTTAAGAGCTTCCTCTAGCCTATCTTCTTTTGAATCCATAACTCCATCTGACATAACAAAGGTTTTTTTATCATCATACTCATCATTTGACACATCTTTAGAAATAAGATTACGTGTTGGTTTTCCTTAACAATCTTCCTTTCATTTTCCTTCATGAATGACTTGCATATTATCCCATACTTCCTTTGCAATTTCATAGTGCTTAATTCTCATAATTTTGAATTAGGTATGTTAAAAATGATTTCATTTAATGCAACGTTATTCTTTTGTAACTCTTCACTTGATGGAGGAGTGTTAGTGCAAACATTACATTCTAAATTCCAAACATCAGATCCTAGATAGACTTCTCTTTTCTTTCAATTCCCGATAGTTATCATCACTTAGCATAAGCATACCTTTATTGTCCATGGTTTATGACTTGCTTTGTTCTTCTGTTGCAGGTTGTTCTTGACCCGTAAATGCATATATTGTTTTAGCATTAAATGCATCACTGTCATTGTTCTCCTGAATTAACTTCTTCCTTTGAGTTGCCTTCTTCTTTTGCTTCTTTCCTATTGTGCCTGATCCAATTCAAGAAGTTAAGCTTTAACTGAAGTGATCTGCTTTGATTCCAATTGTTAGGAAAAATACTAGGGGGGAGGTTGGGTTGAATCAGTATTTTATACTCACTTCAACTTTTCTTTTCTTATTTTGATTTCCATATGCTAATATTATTCAAGTAACCCACGTATGTACGCGAGTGTGATGAATACAATCAATGTATACCTAGTTAACTACTTTTTTTATATTTCGTCATTTGTTCATCTTCTAATCAGTGTGTCATTACTTCTTTATTCATTAATTAAACAAAAAACATGAGCAGTAAGAAGCAGATAAATCATCAACGCATATGAACACCAGGATTTTAGGTGGAAACCCAATGTGGGAAAAAACCATTATTATTGTCATCTCTATCTTATTTTTACTATAATGAAAAACTTCATACAATCTTGTACTAGCACAGACTCATACCAGTATGTAGGCACCCACCTGCAGAAGAATACAACCTTCTCTCGTTCTCTAGCACCCATTGAAAGGGGGCTCCAACCCCTTGATTTCATTTATCGGCTCATACTAGTATGTAGGCATCCACCTGCAGAATGATACAACCTTCTCTTATTCTCCAGCACCCACTGGAAGGGAACTCCAACCCCTTGATCTCATTTATAAGCTCCTACTAGAAGAGAGCTCCTACCCCCTACATAGATTCTCCGTCTACTACTGGAAGGAAGTTTCGACTCCCTCTCTAAAGGCTCCAACCCTTAACACCTCTTGTGGACCATGTTTCATAATGTTTCATACTTGATCCACCTAACTCAAAACATCAAACATGTAGGTGATATTTCATCATATTTTCATATTGGACCCATTTCCATCATTAAGCTTAAACCAAGTAATAATTCTAAAACCAATCACTGAAACAAATCATCCAATCATTGAACCAACTGAATTATTAAATCAATCACCGAATCTTAGTCAACCAATGCAACTATATCAAACCAAATCATTTAGATCATACCAATTCACAACCGCTCATAAGTATACTAGACCATAAACTCTTCATCACAAAAACCAATTGATATCATTGCAAACCCTGATCAAAAACATGTTAAGATGTATACACTACTTCTATGAAGCAAACTAGTGTATGTACGTGATCCCTCTGAAGAAGACCTACGTGCAGATCTCAAAATACTGACAGTTGAATCTGAATCACTGTAATACCAAAACAACCACTGAACCAAATACTAAATCAATCACAGATCATTGAGCCAATTACATATCACAATATAGTAGCATCATCATTAATCAACATTTCATTCCATAACCAACTCAACCCAACCAGCGTTGTTAAACACAGATTATCATGATAGAGACATCATTGACATACAACAACAGACATAACAAAACTGATCAAGTGTCATCAACAAGCCATGTTTTAAAACCCTAGTATGTATATATGAATTTCATAAATCTTATCAGTGTATATACAAACTTATCATACACAATACCCGCATACATATTCTGAATGCACTGAAATCCTTTCATAGAATATATGTGTGAATATACAGAAGATGATCCACGTATGTACGTGACCTTTCAGAGGAAAACCAACATACATATCTAAAATCACTAAATCATACTTTCGCTACAATCCCAACACATACTTTGCAAACTTTACTATCACACATTCATATCAGAGTGTCATTATCACCACATATTTATCATTGTTAGCTATAATCACAAACAGATCAAGAAAATATATTCATTACTATTCTTTCAAATCTATCAAATACGGGCCTCTTCCATGCTCCTTGGTTCACACTTGTTTCATACCAGATTACACATTTATAACCCATAACTTACGTTCATAACACTTTCATCTCCATATCCTTATATAGCTTTTTCCATAGCCAATACCTTAGGCCAATCCCTTAGTAATGTCGTTGGTATTATTTGATGGGATCAAATAACCATTGGTGCATCTATTACTACGGGCTAATACCATGGTAAAGACCATTGGTGTTCAAATTACCATGGTGTGGATTATGTACGCAACTT
This sequence comes from Pinus taeda, assembly GCA_000404065.3. NCBI lineage: Eukaryota > Viridiplantae > Streptophyta > Pinopsida > Pinales > Pinaceae > Pinus > Pinus taeda. The sequence goes on along the minus strand of APFE030824787.1, from coordinate 26,339 downwards.
TGCTTCTTAATACATGCGTATGTACACGATCTTACTTCACAGGACCTGCATAAACTTTCTCAAACTTTTTCTTTTCCATCCATCTATCACTTGAATTGTCATTTCTCTATTCATACCAGTTCTAGCATTTGTATCGCTCTATATAAACATTCTTTTATCACATTGTTGACATCTTTATCAAATAGGTTGCGATCAAGGACAACACATTAACCATAATGCCAACAACCCAGGCTAGTGTGCTCTTTGTCAAATAGATGGTAAATCAATTTCTCACCTATTTCTTAGTTTCCCTTTCGATTGATAAATCTGACATCACTGAAAGTCCGCAAAACCTCGAATTGGGCTCTGGCATAGGCCATCTGTTGAATATGCTAAGCTATATTGGCTCTCTCTCATGTCCTCCAGTATTTCAAAGCTCTTATGGTAATCATTTGTTGGGGACTTTGGATCACTCATAACCAACCTATCTTTCATGACCATTTCTCTTCTCCAAGAATAATTGTTGTTGAAGCAATGGATATCCTTGGTCATTTTTTGCAAAAAAATACGTATGCAGGTTGTGTGAAATCATGGTTGAGCATCCAGACACGAAAATATCGTGGGCATATTTCGACAGTGCGTCGATCGATTTGGGTGGTAACTGCGGGGGTAGCTTCATCCTCCATCTCTCTAGTGACATCTATTTTCATGTCCCCGTGGATCTAGGTGTTGGATCGAATAATTATGCCGAAATTCTTACTTGTTGGAACCTTCTTGCCTTTTTTATTGGTCGAGTTCCTTTACATATTCAAATTTTTGGAGATTCTAAGCTTGTTGTAGATTGGTTGAATGACACTCAATCATGTAGTAATTTATATTATCACCTATACTTGATGCTCTTTTGCGGTTAAAAAATATGTTCTCATGTTTCTTTTTCTATTATATATATAGGGAACTCAACTAGAGTGTATATGGTCTCTCCAAAGAGGCTCTAGAATTGGCCCAGGATTGTAGGAAAATCATTGACTACCATGGTGGCATAGTCTAAACATACTCTTACAGACGGTTCACAGTCCACTCCTCAGGTAGATTATCCTGCTTAGCTCATGCATATAGATTATGAGAATATGTTTTTGTCTTTTTGTTTTTTGATGTAGGATATTGTTTATTATGGACATTATACATGATCAATTTTTGTTAAGAACATGATATTATATGCACTCACTAAAAGGAGTTATTTGGCCTTATGTATATCACGAATGTGTGTTTATTATTGACCCCTGATTGATATATTTATGCATTTCTATGGTTTGATGTTATTGAACATTCTACATACACATTTATGTGTTTACAAAATGTAATTTTTATTACTATTAATAAAACTTACTATTTTTTTCTCTAGAAAAATTACATTACCTTACTATCAGACCAAGAGGTAACTCCTCAAATCAAATCATAATATCCATTCAAGCTATTCATTATTATATACAAGAGGGAGAGATTGTTCAGTTCATCTCCTAATGACTCTTCATCTTCTCTATTATTTATTTACACTAATTATCGTTGTTTACCCAATCCCTATGATTAGGTGTCAACATTCCCCCCCTTAATATGAAGGGATGTTGGTGAGTCCAAGCATCGTTCTGAATCTTTCAAGCTTTTCTCTTGCAAGCGCTTTCGTGAAGATGTCTTCAATTTTCTCATTAGTAGAACAATGACGGAGATGGATTGTTTTGGCCTCAACATGATGTCAAATCAGATGATATTTAGTATTGATGTGCTACGTTCGATCGTGGAACTTTGGGTTCTTGGCCAACTTAATTGCCGAGGTATTGTCAATCATGAGTGGAGTTGATTGTACTTGTTTTACCTGCAAATCTTCAAGAATTTTCCTGAGTCACACAATTTCTTTTGTTGCCTCAGCTGCTGCCACATATTCTGGCTCTGTTGCGGAATCTATTGGAACTGATTGTTTGCATGATCTCTAGGAGATAGCTCCTGATCCAAGACTCATAGCATAACCTGAAGTAGATACCCCAATTTCTTTGTCTTCATCGAAGTCTGAATTAGAGTATCCAATCAAGCTGAAGTCGCCCAGCTGTGTATACTTGATTCCAAATTCTTGAGTTCCCTTCAAGTACTTTAGAACTCTTTTTGCAACAGACCAATGTCCCTCACAAGGCTTTTGCATAAAACTAGAGAGGATTCCAACAGAAAACGAAAGGTCTGGTCTGGTAGTAGTTAGGTAGTTGAGACTTCCTACAAGTTGTCTATACTTTGTTGCATCCTCAAATTCTTTTCCTTCAATGGATGTGAGCTTTAAGTTTTGTTCCATTGGAGTAGTCAGAGGATTGCATTCTGTCATGCCAAACCTGTTCAACAGATCTCCAATGTACTTCTTTTGAGAAAGGAATGTGGACTTTGGATGTTGAATTACTTCAATGCCAAGATAGTAATGAACATAGCCCAAATTTGTCATTTTAAAACCTTTCCTCAATTCCATCTTTATGGATGCAACATATCTCTCATTGTTCCCTGTCATAAAAAGATCATCTACATATACAACAAGATATACAACTGTTTTGCCAACATTCTTGACAAACAAAGTTGCATCATCAAGATCATAATGTTTGAAATAGATTTTCAGAAGATGCTCAGTTAGTTTTTCATACCAGGCTTGCGGTGCTTGTTTGAGGACATACAAGGATTTCACAAGTTTAGATACTTTATGTTCATGTCCTTTTACAGCAAATCCTTCAGGCTAGGAGATAAAAACATTCTCTTTTAGATCTCCATTCAAGAAAGCAATTTTTACATCCATTTGATGGACTTTCCAACCGTTCTGAGCTGCTAGGGAAAAGAGCATCCAGATGGTAGCCCATTTTGCTATGGGGGCAAAAGTCTCCTCATAATCGACCCCTTCCTTCTGTGCAAAACCTTTTGCCACAAGCCTGACTTTGTGCTTGTCAAGTGAGCCATCAGCGCTATAATTGTTCTTGGTTCCCAATGGAGGATCAACCAGCTTCCAAGTGCCATTATTTATCAGGGCATCATACTCCTTTTGTATCTCTTCTTTCCATTCATCATGAGAAGCAGCTTCTTTGAAGGAATTTGGTTCAAGATATGTAGACAAATTCAATTCACAATCATAAGAAACATCCATATCAGCAGGTGAATCAGAGTCATCTACATCACCTCCATTTTTCCGGTTTGAATTTCTAGTTCCTATCTTTACAACCTCATCAGGATGAACACTTTCAAGTGTCTTTATCAGCCACTTTGGGGGACCTTTCTCAGATGGTCCAGGCTGCTTCATTGATTGAATTGGGACTAAATCAAGATTGAGTCTCCAATTCTGTCAATCACATCACTCAAAGTATCATCCGTTGTTGGAGTTTCATGCAAGGGAGAGAGTGCTTCAGAAGAAGATTCCAAAGGTTGATCTAGTATAGGAATCCCCCCTTTAATATGTGGAATCCGATTATCAAATTTTTGAAATGATTTTACATTTGTGAATTTATCCAAGCGATCAAGTTGTCGCTCAACAACATTGTCAATTTTGGATGATTCAAGAAAGATTATATCTCTAGATACAAAAATATTTTTATTGACTTCATCATATAGACGATATTATTTAGAGGTGTTTGAATACCCCAGGAAGATACACTTATGACTTCTTGCACCAAGTTTGTTTCTATGTACCTTTGGTATCAAGGCATAACATGTGGAACCAAAGACCTTGAGATGCTTTACCGAAGAAATGTACCCATACCACATTTCATAAGGAGTCTTGTCTCTAATAGCATTATATGGACATCTATTCTTTACATATATAGACAAAGAACTGCATCAGCCCAAAACAAAAAATTTACATTTTTGAAAAATATCATGGAGCATACTATATTTAAGATTGTCCTATTCATTCCTTCAGCTACTTCGTTCTGTTGGGAATTATAAGGCACAATTGTTTGATGTTTGATCCCATGTTGGCGAAGATAATTTTCAAATTCATTTGAAGTGTATTCTTTTCCATTATCGGTGTGAATAGAGTCAATATGAGATTGTGCATCATTTTCAATCCATGTATGAAATTTCTTGAATGTTTGAAAAGCATCAGATTTGTTCTTCAATAAATAAACTCAACACATTCTGGTGTAGTCATCAATAAATGTCATCATATATTTATTTCCATTTGCAAAAGGAACAGGCATTGGAACACATAAATCTGAATGAATGAGTTCAAGTTTTCTATGTGCTCTTGAATGTGAATCATGAAAAGACTGTTTGCTATGCTTTCCTAGAATGCAAGCATCACATTGCTTAAGTTTCCTAGGAATTGTAGGCAAACTAGTAACACCATTTTTCTTCAACAAGTGGAGGTTTTCATAGTTCAAGTGTTCAAATCTAGCATGCCATAATAAACTTGATGAAAATGTACCTTCTTCATAATGAGAATTGTATGAGAAATTTTGTGCACGAGCCGAGGTACCCTGCAGCTTGAGAAGCCTTTCTTCTTCTATCCCCGTCATGACAAGTGAGTGGTTTGAAGCTTTTCTCACCTCAAGGTTGCCATCAAACATATGAATGGAGTGTCCTTGCTAGCGGATATGGACCAATGACAACAAGTTTCTCCTCATCTGTGGGAGATATAGAACATGATGCAGAAGAAAGTTTGGAAGACCAACCAATTTAAGCCTAATTGTGCCAAGCCCTGATGGCTTGAGTTTTGATTTGTTTGCAAAGTATACTGCTCCATCAACATTGTCAGTAAATTCTTCAAAAAAATCTCTTCTAAAATTCATGTGGCAAGTTGCTCCTGAATCAAGCAACCAATCACTTTTCCAAGAAGCAAGTGAAGCATTAAATAAGTCTCCATTTACTCCAATATTACAGTGTGCCACAACATAGTGAACGGATTCAGGTGCTTTACCTTTGTCTTTGTCATTATTTTTACGTTTGGGTTGGTTTCCTTCCTGCTCAATTCTGTCCCAAGGTAACTTGCATGTGGAAACTTGCATGTGGATGCATCATGTGATCCATCTCCTTTGCAGCGTATCTAGTGCAAATCTGACTTTTCTCTTTGAGAGTGTCTACCCCCCCTGCCTCTGAAATTTCTTCCTCTTCCTCTTCGACCACCTCTTCCTCTGGAAGAATCTTAAGCAAGATTATTTTCTCTATGAACAAGGCACACAACCTCTTCAGAAGACTCAGGAGTTGTCTTCTTGCCAAAAGCTTTCTCTCTTTCAGCAAATTTTTTCACAAAGGAGTCAAAGGTAATATCTTTGAGGTTTCCATTTGCTTGCAATGACTCAATATAATTTGAGTAAGTGGGATAAAGTGCCTTGAGAAAAGTTATCAGAGGAATATCCAGTTCAACATTAGTGACTTTGATATCATGCATTATAGATTTTACTTCTGATGCAAGAGAAAGAGGATCATTATTTTGTAATTCAAGGGTGAAGAGTTTAATCATGAGTTGAACAACTTCAAGTGCAGAGTGCGATTCATAGAGTTCCTTCAGTTTTTGTAAGGCTTCAAAAGCATTTGAAAATGGCGACTCACCTCTTCATTTACTGGTGTTGCAATTAATGCATAGGCCTTGTTGTTCTTATTTTCCCAAATGGCGAACTCCTTGTTTGAGGTAGGTTGTTCTGGCTCTTTGTCTCCGTCTCCAACACACACTCATTTCCACAACTCATTGAAAATGAGGGTGTGTTTTATCTTCCAGAACCACTAGGGATAGTTCTCCTTGCCAGTGAGAACTACTCCCACAATAGATAATATTGAATGCATTGTAAAATCTGTGTACTGTGAAAAAAAATACTTCTGCTGCAAAATTTTACTTCTAAAAAAAATATGATTCTGATATATGAAGACAAAGGTATAACGTGGGGAAGGTGGTATTTGGGGAAGGTGTTATATCATATTTTATTTTTATTTTTATTTTGACCAAATCAAAATAAACATTACATCTCTACCATATGCATTACATGTCTACGATACACTCAATTAATAATTCTCAAAATATTATTAAAATATCTCAGTCAAATATTTAAAAATCCTGAAGAAATTTTTGTGATAAACACACATTAACATAAATAAAACAACCAATAATTTGTCCAAAGCAAGAGAAATGGTTTGTCCAAAACATGTTAAGAATCTCTTCGATGTGTTTATAGCCAAAGTCCAATCATATTTTGTATACACATAGTTTACATAAACAAAAATCAAATAACTTTCATCTGGTCCAAAGCAAAACAAGTTTAATGTTCAACAAAGAAATTTAAAAAGCTCTCAGAAATAATTGATGACAAAGTTTTAACATTTATATTTAAGCTCTCAGAAATAATTGATGACAAAGTTTTAACATTTATATTTGATTTTAATTGATGACAAAGTTTTAACATTTATATTTGATTTTTAAAAGTGACCAGGTAAATGCAACTTGATAAATTTACATAACATAAAAAGGATAAATATTTTTTTTTGGTTGAAAAACCCTTGAAAAATGATAATCTTTGGTGGAAGTTACACAAAGGAATTTGAAAAGTCACCAAATGGTCGAGGGACAGAAATTTAATATTTATATCATCATCTATTTAGGGCTACGTTATACATGAAACATAGTGAATGCAAGTTCTCGATAACCAAAGAGAAATATATTCAAATGAGAAACATTTAAAAAAAAAAATTATTATCTATATAATCATTAAAAAAACATGTTAAAATGATCAAAAGTTTTCAAAAAATCGTTTTTAGTATTTATATAATTATTTACGTGATTATAAAAAATTATTTAATATTTAATCCATAAAAATATAATAATAATAATATTTTTTAATATTTATATTGTCATGATCTTTTTTTTGTAATGCCTTTTTAAGCTTGGAAGTGGATGAAACATATTTAAAGTAAGTTGATATCTGGACATAGCCAGAGACTACTTTTATGGGTTTTTCCTTTAGGGAAATCAGTGAAGTTATATTATTCAAAGAGTAACATTTTAAAAAGAAATGCATTTTGAAAACAATTCGCCCTTTTGGGTGGAAGGTGGAAATTACTGAAAGTTGTAAAATTTTAACCTAGGGGTTGATAGGTTTTTTTTTTAACGTAGGGGTTGATGGTTTTTTTTTTAATTACCCATGTCTTCAAGGCACTGTAAATCTTTTTTATTTCCCCAAAAAAAACATTTAACCCAAAGCAACCAATCAAAATATTTAAGATCCCGTTTACAATGCCAATATTTCGAGTTCTTCAATATTATTCGCGCACTAGATTCATCATGACGACAGCCAACAGTTCGCCAAACTGCACGGTAAAAGCTCCGTGCAGACCAAGCCAAAAAAAACTAAGAAATCATAACAAAAAGCTCAGGAGGGGGTGAGCCCGCGGATGCAGCATTGCCCAGATTTACAGACTTCAGCTCGTGGGCAGTCGTAATCGCGGCAACAAATCGCCGTGAGTAACACATTTGAAGAGAATGGTAGGGTTCATATAGAAGGAAGTCTTGCTACCCGGTCCCCGGAATATATAGCCACTTCTCGTTTTAAGCCTGGCCCAAATTTAACCAAATATAACTTACTAACAGTGAGAATTATATTTCTGGTTGTTATTCGTGAATGCATTCGGACTCATCACAGTTATTCAAAGAAAGGCCACTTTGACTTTGTTTCCGAGGAAGAGCTCTTTGCCAAGCAAAAGTAATTTTGAGATCTTATGTAACATGAGTTAATTTTTTTATTATTTGTATTTTTCTCTAATTTGACCAAATCAAAATATTTACGTAATATAAAAGAACAAGACAACATCTCTTCCATAATCGCATAAATAATTATATAATCACATAAATAATTTGGTTAGTTTTGTGTAAGAAATGAAAACATTTTCATTGTGTACAATAATACATCTATGAGATGAAAGAGTAAATCATCTTATTGAATTTCTTCCATATGGTCCTTATATGGATTATAAGTAAATGGTCCAATTGAATTCCTTCCCTATGATTCATATATTGAGTGTAACTAAATGGTTGCTTAGAGAGGTGCATTCTACAACCCAATATGAGAATTCCTTCCCTATGATTCATATATTGAGTGTAACTAAATGGTTGCTTAGAGAGGTGCATTCTACACCCCAATATGAGGGGCATGTAGAAAGGCGCATTCTACAACCTAATATGAGGGGTATGTGTAAGTATGTCACATCTCCAATAAAATAATTAAAAAAAATAATGTAGATTCAAAAATAAAATAAAAATGATGTCGACTCAAAGCAAAAATGAAAATAACCATACAAATTTAAAAACTACAATACAATTCAACACAAAGAATGGAAAACACTGCCCCAAAATCTTTTAATATTTCTTTTAATTAAATATTTGTAAAATAAATCTTTAAAAGAAAACCATATCTTATAGATATTAAATTCTTTAAAGACAATAGTTTTTTGAAAATATTAATTTGATGAGTTTTATTATAAATTTTGTTATTGTGCCATGTAAAAACATCCTTAAATCTATATTAATATCAAAATATTATATTATTATTATTAATACATTTAATGTTAATATTAACGTATTATATTATTAATATTATTAGATTTTATAAATTTCGATCAATAATTTGAGAAAAGGGATTTGATCCCGGTGGGGGCATGGTAGATTTTAAGTTAAATGGATTTAGGTTGGTCTTATTAGTTTCCCTCCATATGATTTGTTTCCCTCCATATGATTTGTATGTAAATTGTAATTTTATGGAACCAATGCATGTACTTGTCCAAGTGTACTTGGAGTTCCTATTTATTGATAATATTCATCATTTGAAATCTACACCAATAAAGATCCATCATGTACTTGAGTTCCTATTTATTGATAATATTCTTCATTTGAAATCTACACAAGCACAAATTTAACATGAGCCTAGAGGGATCAAATTTTTATGCAAACTTATTTTAGAGTGCCAAAAACAATGTGTAATTTTTCATTATTTAAATTGTGTTTTTGAATGCTATGAGATTACATAACATGCTCATTGAAATGGTTTTTTTGTTATTAATATATTTTTAAGCATACCTCAATATTAATGCCAATTAAAATATTTTATTAGTAATCCACATTGGATATTTTGTTCGATACAACTTTAAAATATTCTTTTTTAACATTTTTACAATTAATTAAATATGCATAACATATTTTTTTATTTTTTTTATAGCCCACTTTTTTTTTCTATTTAGAAAAATTGAACATGGATGTACTTACACATAACTTTCAAATTAGGTTATAATAGAATAAACTTCTCATTCAACAACATGATATAATAAAAAATATGTGAGATATGAAAATACACATAAATTAAAAACGAAAAAAACAAAAAACAAAAAAACATTTTCATATAAAAAATAAATTATTTTAACTTAACAATATTAAAAAGCTAACAATATTAACTTAACAATATTAAATTAACATTTTAAATGCTTCTCCTAAAATTTGAGGTAATGATTAAATTTAACCCCTATCACAATTGATCAAAAATCTCCCGACCAATAATTAAAATTGAGCACCTCCCAACTCTTACTTAAAATATTATTGAAAATGTATTTCTCATTAGATTCAAATCCAAATAATATATTTTATTATAACGTTAAATTTGGATATTTACTAAATATATATTATATATATATATATAATACTTAAATTAAATATATTAAAAAATATATATTTCGTTCAAAATTCTGAGTTCAAAGATAATATAGTTTGATTTTATCCAAATTATTAAATGATAACAACTTTCTTTTCTTGAATACTATGTTCACACAATCTAATAAGTTTTTTTTTTCAAATACGTTATAAAAAGGTTATTTTCATTTTACTTGCATTTAAGTAGAATATGAGAATATTTTAAAATTCAAAAAAAGATTGTGTTATTTGATTTTATTTTTATTATTTAATTTTATTTAAATGTTTTAAATTTTTATTTTGAACATAAAATCATATTAGATGGTTTGAAATGGGTTAATTAAAAAATTTAATGTAAAAAATTTCTAATATACACAATATAGATTAAAAAAGGTGGCTCAAATTTCGTGATCGCATGGACAAAATTAGACGAAAAAGGACTACAGTGGCTCACTTATAGGCATCATGTGTGTGACTAGATGGTTTTAGTCGAATTTAAGGAGTGTTTTGCTAGCGTTTGGGAGATCAGGGAACTAAAAAAAAAAAAAAAAAAGATTTAATTCAAGGTTTTGGCACTTGGAAGGGTGGTTTAGCCCTTGGGGGTCCTGCAACACCTAATAGGGAAGTCATTAAGGTCATTGGTTTGTCAATTCCACTTCCTTAAGGTGATCTAGGAGGTTGAGTCATATCATAGTAACTCTTTGTCACATGTTTACCCCGGTAGGTCAGTAACCTAGGTAAATATGGGAGGAGGGTGTTACAAAGTGGTATCAGAGCATGGTGCAACACTTGCACTGCATTGGTGGAATTTTTTTGTCATGCATGCATGTAGGTTATATATGTGTTTGATGTGTATGCATGGTGATGGTCATTGTTGCAGTTGTGTTGTCATGTAAAATTTGATAATGTTGTTGTTGGGATGTGTTTGTCATGAATGCATGTTAGTTGTATATGTATTTGTTATGCATGTCACTGTTTATATGTTGTTATGCATGCATTGTCATGGTTATAGTTATGCATGTATAGTAGGCCAGGCATGCATCGTGAGGTCATTGTATGCAATTAGGTCATAGCAATGCTATTGGTATGTTATGATGCTAATGTGTTGGCTGAGATAGAGTAGGGGATGCAAATCATCAAAGTGAGATTGCAACATTAGACCTCGAGGTAAGAGAAGATCGTCATACATGTTTGTGTGTTGGATATGCAGATATGTTGATTAATGGTTGTTATACACTTCATGTTTATGTACATACTTTTCATTCTATTGTTGTTATGGTTACATGCATGATAGATGCTAGTTAATCAATGTGGTTATATGCACATGTGTTAGTTAGTCATGAAAGATAGTAACTTGTTGTTATATGTATTGTGGTCATATGCATGATGGTTATGGTATACATAATATATTGATGTTATATGTATCATGGTAATATAGATTGATCTATGTAGATGATTGTGGTCATAATATTCAGGAATGAGTCGATATACTTGTGATATTGTGTTATACTAATCTGGATTGATTGTGAAAATGTGATAGCCTCCCCCAAGATAGATTGAAGTATGAGTTTGATTATGTGATCTATTTTGTTACCTCATGATGGTTATGTTCATTGTACATAATATATTGAGGTTATATGTATCATGGTAATATAGATTGATCTATGCAGATGATTGTGGTCATAATATTCAGCGATGAGTTGATATACTTGTGATATTGTGTCATACTAATCTAGATTGATTGTGAAAATGTGATAACCTCCCCCAAGATACATTGAAGTATGAGTTTGATTATGTGATCTATTTTGTTACTTAACATGGTATATTTACAAGTCGTTTGAATGTTTGAATAATTACATGATATGAGTATGAGTCTATAAGATTGCATGAAGAAATAATCTTGTTTTAAGATGATTGCACTAACACATTATGGATTGAGATAACTGATATATAATTAAGTGCAAGTGGGTGCTTGTAACAACCTTAATAAAATTTCATGTAATAAAAGTTAATAAAGGAAAAATAAGACCACGGGTAAGGGAGACTTATTCCAAGTTGAATGTTGGGCAAAGATGTCTTAGTGGGAATCACTGGATGTGTTTATGGCTAAAGGAAATTGGTAACGACAAAGGCAAAGACAAAACACATTTTTGGCCCACTTATTTATTAAAATAAAGGAAAATAGGAGAAAAGGGAGGTGAAAGGTCACAGGTTGCATGTGAGAAGGAAAATGAAAGACAGTGATGGAAATTGAAGAAAATAGAGCCTCATTGATAAAAAGGCTTTTGAGGACTAGTCGGCAGGCTTGATCAATGTAGGCTTGTGTCAGTGTTAAGTTTTGGTTAGTTCAGTTTTGGAGCTCTCATTATTTTCTCTCTCTCTCTCACTCTTGGACACGCATAGTTTTCTTGGAGCACTCTAGCTTTGGAGTAAGGAAAAGGGAAAGAAGGAAAACAAGGATCAAGCAAGGAAGAGCGCGATTAAACAATTTCGGTAGGAATACTTGTAGGTAACACATTGCATGTGTGATTTCCTATCTAGTTTTGACATGCATGGCTTTGCGTGTTGGTGTATGGTTATCTTGTTGTTGGTGTGGTGACAATCCCCAAGACGCCTACGTGGCGATTGGCCTGTGTTCAACTTTTCCTGTGCTCGTATTTGCTTGGGGTTTTAGGTAAGGTTTTAATGGGAAATTAATTCTCCTCCATCCCGGGGTGGTCTCGGTCTGTGTGACACGGCTCTAGGGCGCGGTCTATTGTGGTTGAGTTGGTTATGTTTCCGTCGGTTTTGGCTCTGCTCCCCTGCGTTCTTACCTGGTTCGTTTTGGAAGGAAAGGATGGCGCTCTACCTCTCGCTATCTTCTGGGTCCTTCTTCGGTGCTAGTCCTCTGTCGTTTTGTTAACTATGTGATGGTATTTCATTGGACCTAGTGGTTGCTTCTTGCATTGTTTTTCGAGGAGGTTTTGGGCTCTGTGATCGCCCTGGGTATGCCTTGGCTTCTCTGTATTTGTTCACAGATATTTGATTTTACTAGGTTGACGTCACTATTTTTAACTATTTTAGTGGTTGCATTGTTTTACCAGGCCCTTTGGCCAACTCTCCCGGCGATGGCTTGATGACTTCTACTCGAGGTATTTCCTCTGCTCCGGTTTCAATTCTCCATTTCCTTTTACTTTCGTTGGCAACTTTGCTCCTGGTGAGCAGACAAAGGTCTTGTGGCTCTGTGGCCGTGGTTTATGCTCTGTTGGGTCTCAGTATTTGTTGGCCCTCTAGCCGTTGGTTGTACTCTATTGTGTCTCATCTTTCCTTGGCTCTGTGTCGTTGGCTATGCTCTTTTGGTCTCAATTTTGTGGCTCGGCTATGGAGCCTAGACTCCTCTTCAGGTATCCTCTGTGGCTATTCATTCTACCCTCTCTGCTCTTTATCATTGGTTTATGGTTATGTTGCCTCACTAATTTTATGTTTTTCTGTGAAAGTACTCAGCCCTCATCACAATGGTTGCAAGGGTTTGGTCTTTGGGGAAAATGTTGGGGTCTTCGTCCTTCTGGTCCGGCTTTACATAAACCGGGTAGGGTCCTTCCTCTTTACGCTATGCGGTCATAAATATTTTGTTGGTAGCAGTTAGGCTATGCCTCTGTCTGTTCTCGGTCTTAGTTGGTTTGTCGATAGGTGGCCTCCTGTGCACTGTGTCCTCTACTATAACTTTTGTTTATGAATTTGGGAAAAAATTTTATGTATCCCGTCTCTGGCTGTTGGTAATGCTTCGGTCTCTACTCAGTTTGGTTTGTTCTAGGTTGTGTGGAACCGTCCTTGGCCTGTGTCGATTGTATGAGGACTGTTATGGATGGTTTTTGAAGGCTCTGTGCCTTGGACCTGTGTGGGTTTACAGAATGCTACCTTTTTGTGCTACTGTGGACTTTGACAAATGTTTACACAC
>APFE030824785.1:2243-18610 GCA_000404065.3 Pinus taeda | reverse complement strand
TGACACGGGCTTGTTCGCCTGGGTGCGCCCTCGCCTGACCCGCCTGAACGATTTCACTCGAAAGACCCGCCCGAACGAGTTCACACAAACGCCCTCAAATGACTCACCCAAACGAAGGGACAAGGGAGAGCCAAGCAAACGAGCTGCACGAACGTGCACAAAGCCAACCTCGAGTCACAACTTAGCATTTTTTAACATGGGCTCATTCGCCCGGGTGTGCCCTCGCCCGACCCGCCTGAACGAGTTCACCCGAACGACCCGCCCGAATGAGTTCGCATGCACGCCCTCAAACGACTCACCCAAACGAAGGGGCAAGGGAGAGCCGGGAAAACGAGCTGCACGAACGTGCACAAAGCTAACCTCGGGTCACAACTTAGCATTTTTTGACACGGGCTCGTTCCCCCGGGTGCGCCCTCGCCCGACCCGCCTGAACGAGTTCACCCAAACTACCCGCCCAAACGACCCGCCTGAACGAGTTCGCACGCACGCCCTCAAACGACTCACTCAAATGAAGGGACAAGGGAGAGCCGGGCAAACAAGCTGCACGAACGTCCACAAAGCCAACCTCGGGTCATAACTTAGCATTTTTTGACACGGGCTCGTTCGCCCGGGTGCACCCTCGCCCGACCTGCCTAAACGAGTTCATCCGAACGACCCGCCCGAACGAGTTCGCACGCACGCCCTCAAACGACTCACTGAAACAAAGGGACAAGGGAGAGCCGGTTAAATGAGCTGCACGAATGTGCACAAAGCCAACCTCGGGTCACAACTTAGCATTTTTTGACACAGGCTCGTTCGCCCGGGTGCGCCCTCGCCCGACCCGCCTGACGCGTTCACCCCGAACGACGCCGCCCAAATGACCGCCCTATCATGCCCCCAAGCCTACGGTGGTCTTCCAACCGTGCCGGCGAGGTGCGGCACCACCCCACACTTTCTTTTTAACAATACTTATGTGTGCGGACTACGCCTAATTCACAACCGATACTTAGCTTGTGTTTCACAACCAAGTAAAACATTCATTTATCCTTTATACTTATGAAGCCCATACTCATTCATTTACCATCGCAATTATAAAACAAGAACAATAATTGCAACGAGTATAAAGGGGAGGGGCAACTCCCCGTAACGTGAGTCTGCCCAACCGTTTATTAAGAATATCAGTTTTACAATACAAGTGTGCCTGGAAGAATCTAAGGCCAACACTTAACCAATTTTACAAGATAGGCAATCTGCCTTTACAATAGTTTTATGCTCTTTTGTACAAAGACGGAACTCCCATAAGTCACCTGTAACCTCTGTCAAATATGCATCAAAACTGAACCTTAGAACTTTCACTGCATAACCTCCGGCATAATTCCAAGTTCCACCGTGCGTGCAATCCTCTTGGAGTACTACGCATGAGATATGTGCAGCTCCCACTCTAACTGTTCACTTACCACTTGAATCCTTGCGAAGTAGAGCAAGTTCGTTGGTTGAAATGAAGCTTGAATGCTTCACATATATATACGCTCACATGTGGTTTAGTGTGGGGGTGGTCGCCCCTTGGCCGACCCCCAAATCATCATGAACGCGCCCCCGAAACTTCTCCACATGGCTGTCGGCTTTGGCATAGGCAAGCCCCTCCTCAACGTAGTATAATTTACCTTGCGTTCAGTCATTTCCCACAAGTTTCATGTTAACGTCACATTGTTGTCAGATGATTGTCGCATTTTGTACGAAGGAGCGTCGCATCGTCGCACAACGTATGCCCGCCCGTGCTCGTGCACGTCCGCCCGGCGAGCACCCGCCCGGGCGCCCGTCGCACAAATCCCAGGGCACTACATCCTCCTCCACCTGAAGTCGTTGTCATCCTCGACAACATCCCAACTCCAAGCATCAATCCATGATGTCGACTCCCCTCACATATATGGAAAACATCCTGCAACATATGTAGGCCTCCATCTCCACCATGTCTCATCTAAGTGGCCAACTGCCACCAAGATAGTCCATACCAAAGTATGTCATAAATCAGATGTCCATGACCGCCAGCCACCTGCCACAATCTCTCCATGCTGCTCTCCACCATGAAAGGCTGATCCTTTCAACATCAAGCTACATGTCCACTGCAACAAAGTGTCCACTCCATCATGTGCATCGTCTCCATCATGTGAAAATTTCCCATGATATGTCAACAAGTGTTAACACATCTCAATCATGTGCCAACAGCTCATCTCAACAATCAGAAGTCCTCTCAATCCGTGACAATCAACCATCATGTCACAATCTCCACATGTTGATCCATCGTGGAAGGTTGGTCCCTCCATCTCAAGCTACATGCTTATTGCAACATATAGTGTTGACCTCATCATGTTTCGTTCCCACGTGAACCTGCTGCCATGATACTCCAACACAATGCCAACATATCTCTGTACACTACATGTCCCCATGTCTGAACTAGTTGGGTAGCTAATCCAACCATCTGCTCAAACCATGAGAATGCACATCCTCATGCCACCATCATTTGTTCCTCAAAGCATCCCTGTCACATCTTGAACTCGACCAAGAATCCATCCATAAGTAAACCATGCTCGGTCCATGAAGTAGTCCTCATCTCATCTACAACATGTCCATGATGTTTGGTACCAATGTGCTACATGAAATCAGCCACATCAATCCCAACATCATCCATAAGTGTGCCTCCTCCATGTGAAGAGACCATCTCATCAAAGTCCAACTCTCAGTTTGCCACATCCATGTCCATGAAGCTACCTCCATCACATCTGCAATGTGCCATCCCTTAAGTCAACCAAGTGCTCTAAGAGAACACTTCTCCATCAAGTGTCAAGTGTCCCAAGAGAGCACCTCATCACCAAGTCAAGTGCCTCAAGAGAACACCTTTCTCATGTCTCCATGTGCTGCCCATGATCAAAGATCAATCAGCTCTCATGTGTAAAAAGTAGTTGAGTCTTGGCTCAACCCATACCCAAGTGTAGCCACCAAGGCATCATCATCATTGTGACTCCATCACCTCAAAGTGCCTCATACCGATCCTCCTCATCAAGTCACTCTTTCAAGCCATGCCCATACATGGGGTTTGAAAGTGTGCATCCCATACTGCACCAAAGACTCTGCCCTCAGCTCCTCAATGCATCAGATCCTCTAAGTCCACCATACATGAAGTCTCCTAGAAGTCACAACAATCTCATGTCATCATGAGCTCTATAAGTCATCCTCAACCAACATCCTAGCAAGCATACAAGTCTCCACCCAAAGGTCTCTGCAAGATGCCTCAGCTCTTCATGTGGTAAGAATGCTCCATAGACTGCTCACAACTCCATCCAATCCCATGGCTTTGTTGCACAAGAGTGTACAACCTCCCCATAGTCTCATATGTAATAAGTCTCCATGTCACACTAGCAAATCCATCTGCTCAACATCCATGCCTGGTTACACCTCATTGGATGCCCATAAGTGACATCTCCACAAGTGCACCTACAATATGTCCCTGCATAAGATTGCCATGCTCCATGTCTCCAACCTGATGTTCATGACTAAGTTGTCCATGTAGTCCAACCAAGTAGGCTCACCACAACCATCGGTCATCCCTATCCAAGCTGCAATCTTCGGTTTAGTGAACTCGGTCACCCAACCATATCATCATGTCATGTCATGAGTTTCCTTCATCATAGGTCCTCCACCTAAGTATCCACCAAGACTATGAGAAGTTCACCCAAAACATCATCATCACATGAGTCTCTCCATCATAGCTCCTCCACCAAAGTGTCCATCAAGACTATCTCTTGCTCTCGGCCATGAGAAATCCACCCAAGCATTGTCATTACGAGTCCCTTCCATCATAGCTCCTCCACCTAAGTGTCACCAAGACTATCTCTTGGTCTCGGCCATGAGAAGTCCACCCAAGAGTGTGCCCTTCAAACTGTCCATGAGTCATACCGGGCACTTAGCCATGTGGCTAAAGCATGACCCACTCATCCATAACGATCATCAAGTTCCACCCTTGTCACGAGCCTTTGTACCTTCTACCACAAGGTCACAAACAACCCCAACAAGTCCTGCAAACATCAACAATCCTTTCTTCTCCATACAAGGTCTCACCATAAACATCCATGGTAAGTTGTCCCCTAGCTTTGGCAAACTGGCTTTGCCCTTCCCTGCACACGGTCCATCTACCAAATGCTCAAATGAAACACATTTATCAACACTTACTTCATCATCATGAGGTTCCTCCATGAGAGCACCCTCATCCATACATGTCTGCAAACTGCATGATCCTGGTTCAACTTGATCAAACTCAAGTTCATCCTCCATCACGGTCATGTCTGCAACATCTTCGGTCATCAAGACTTCCTCTTCCTTGGTAGCACAATCTGCAACCTCACCTTGCCCCATTGTCCATCCAAGTTGAAGAAGCTCATCTTCAACATTCTTCTCCATGACTGTAAGCTTCTCACGAATGTGGGGATTCTCCTTTTTCAACCGCTTCAACCTGTATAAGGTAAGCAAGAGCTTCCCTTCACCTTCTTCCAAACTTGCCATGCCTTGTTCTTCACCGTTACGAGCAATCTTGCTCAAACCAAGCCCAACAGAGCTACTTCAATGCTTCAACACTTCATCAACCCAGTCATCAGCCTGCTCTAATACCAACTGTCACACCCCCAAGCCTACGGTGGTCTTCCAACTGTGCCGGCGAGGTGCGGCACCACCCCACACTTTCTTTTTAACAATACTTATGTGTGCGGAATACGCCTAATTCACAACCGATACTTAGCTTGTGTTTCACAACCAAGTAAAACATTCATTTATCCTTTATACTTATGAAGCCCATACTCATTCATTAACCATCGCAATTATAAAACAAGAACAACAATTGCAACAAGTATAAAGGGGAGGGGCAACTCCCCGTAACGTGAGTCTGCCCAACCGTTTATTAAGAATATCAGTTTTACAATACAAGTGTCCCTGGCAGAATCCAAGGCCAACACTTAACCAATTTTACAAGATAGGCAATCTTCCTTTACAATAGTTTTATGCTCTTTTGTAAAAAGACGGCACTCCCATAAGTCACCTGTAACCTCTGTCAAATCTGCATCAAAACCGAACCTTAGAACTGTCACTGCATAACCTTCGGCATAATTCCAAGTTCCACCATTCGTACAATCCTCTTGGAGTACTACGCATGAGATATGCGCAGCTCCCACTCTAACTGCGCACTTACCACTTGAATCCTTGCGAAGTAGAGCAAGTTCGTTGGTTGAAATGAAGCTTGAATGCTTCACATATATATACGCTCACATGTGGTTGAGTGTGGGGGTGGTCGCCCCTTGGCCAACCCCCAAATCATCATGAACACAACCCGAAACTTCTCCACACGGCTGTCGGCTTTGCCATAGGCAAGCTCCTCCTCAACGTAGTATAAGTTACCTTGCGTTCGGTCATTTCCCACAAGTTTCATGTTAACGTCGCATTGTTGCCGGATGATTGTCGCATTTCGTGCAAAGGAGCGTCGCACCGTCGCACAACGTATGCCCGCCCATGCTCGTGCATGTCCGCCCAACGCGCGCCCACCCGGGCGCCCATCGCACAAATCCCACGGCGCTACACGCCCGAACGAGTTCGCACGCATGCCCTCAAACGACTCACCGAAACAAAGGGACAAGGGAGAGCCAGGCAAACGAGCTGCACGAACGTGCACAAAGCCAACCTCGGGTCACAACTTAGCATTTTTTGACACAGGCTCGTTCGCCGAGTGCACCCTCGCCCGACCCGCCTGAACGAGTTCACCTGAACGACCCGCCCGAATGACCCGCCCGAACGAGTTCGCACGCACGCCCTCAAATGACTCACCCAAATGAAGGGACAAGGGAGAGCCGGGCAAACGAGCTGCACGAATGTGCACAAAGCCAACCTCGGGTCACAACTTAGCATTTTTTGATACGGGCTCGTTTGCCCGGGTGCGCCCTTGCCTGACCCGCCCGAACGAGTTCACACGGACGCCCTTGCCCGACCCGACCGAATGACCCACCCGAACGAGTTCACACAGACGCCCTCGCCCGACCCGCCTGAACGAGTTCGCACGAATGCCCTCACCCGACCCGCCCGAACGAGTTCACACGCACGCCCTCAAATGACTCACCGAAACAAAGGGACAAGGGAGAGCCAGGCAAACGAGCTACACTAACGTGCACAAAGCCAACCTCTGGTCACAACTTAGCATTTTTTGATACGGGCTCATTCGCCCGACTCGCCTGAACGAGTTCACACGGACGCCCTCGCCCGACCCGCCTGAACGAGTTCACACAGATGCCCTCGCCCGACCCGCCTGAACGAGTTCACACGGACGCCCTCGCCCGGCCCGCCCGAACGAGTTCACATGCCCGTTCGGGCGAGGGCGTCCGTGTGAACTCGTTCGAACGACCCGCCCGAACGATTTCACACAGACGCCCTCGCCCGACCCGCCCGAACAAGTTTGCACGGACTCCCTCACCCGAACGACCCGCCCGAATGAGTTTGCACGGATGCCCTCGCCCGAAGGACTCGCCCAAACGAGTTTGCACGGACGCCCTCGCCCGAACGAGTTTGCACGGACGCCCTCGCCCGAACGAGTTTGCACGGACGCCCTCACCCGAACGAGTTTGCACGGACGCCCTCGCCCAACCCGCCCAAACGAGTTTGCACGGATGCCCTCTCCTGAACGACCCGCCCGAACGAGTTTGCATGGATGCCCTCTCCCGAATGACCTGCCTGAACGAGTTTGCATGGAAGACCTCGCACGACCCGCCCGAACGAGTTTACACTGACGCCCTCGACCGACCCGCCCGGATGAGTTTACACAGGCGCCCTTGATTGACCCGCCCGAATGAGTTTGCATGGCAAACGAACTTCCCGAATGAGTTTACATGGCAAATGACCCACCCGAACGAGTGTTTACGTGGCAAACGACCCACTCGAACAAGTTTACATGGGCTCCGACACACGACCAAAACCAAGGCACAAGAGAGATTCGGGCGAACGGGCAGCACAATTGTGTAGAAAGCCCACCCCCTATCACAACTTTGCATTTTTTATACGGCAAAGTGTGCCCTGGTTGCCGTCACACGACATGACACGACCCGACCCGACCCGCCCCAATGCGTTTGCACAGGCACCCACACACGCCACGTCCCGACCCGCCCGAACGAAATTTGGGGTTTCCATGGGTGCACGACTCGAACGAAATTTTGGGGTTTTGTGGGCGCCTAACCCGAACGGAGGCATGGGGGAGCGTCAAGAAAACGGGCCGCACGAACTTGCAGAAGACACACGGGCGGTCACGACTTAGCATTTTTGGCACGACCACGTGTGCCCAGGCACCCACACATGACCCGGCAGGCCTTGGGCAAGCCGACCCGACCCGCCCGAACGCGTTTGCACGGGCACCCACACAGGACACAGCACGACCCGAACAAAATTTGGGGTTTCCTTGTATGCACAACCCGAACGAAATTTGGGGCTTCCATGGTTGCGCGACCCGAACGAAGGCACAAGGGAGCGTCGAGCAAACGAGTCGCACGAACGTGTATAAGGCACACGGGGGGTCATTACTTAGCATTTTTGGCACTGCCACGTGTTCCCGAGCACCCACGCACAGCACTACCCGACCCGCCCGAATGAAATTTTGGGTTTCCATGGGTGCACGACCCGAACGAAGGCATGAGGGATCGTCGGGCAAACGGGTCACGCAAACATGCAGAAGGCACACGAGTGGCACTCCTTAACATTTTTTGCATGGCCACATGTTCCCGAGCCGCCACTCACGGTATGGCACGACCCGACCCGACTCGCCCAAACGCGTTTGCACGAGCACCCACACACGACATGACCCGACCCACCCGAATGAAATTTGGGGTTTCCATGTGTGCACGGCCCGAACGAAATTTGGGCTTTTCATGGGTGCACGACTCGAACGAAGGTCCGAGGGAGCGTCGAGCAAACGGGCCGCACCAATGTGCAGAAGACAGACGGGCGGTGACGACTTAGAATTTTTGGCATGGCCACGTGTGCCGGCGCACCCACACATGGCCTGGGTGCGCCCTCGCCTGACCCGCGTGAACGATTTCACCCGAACGAGTTCACACGAACGCCCTCAAATGACTCACCCAAACGAAGGGACAAGGGAGAGCGGGGCAAACGAGCGGAACGAAGGTGCACAAAGCCAACCTCGGGTCACAACTTAGCATTTTCTGATACGGTCTCGTTCGCCCGGGTGCGCCCTCGCCCGACCCGCCTGAACGAGTTCACCCGCAAGACCCGCCCGAACGAGTTCAGACGCGCGCCCTCAAACGACTCACGAAACGAAGCGACAAGGGAGAGCCGGGCAAAAGAGCTGCACGAACGTGTGCAAAGCCAACCTCGGGTCACAACTTAGCATTTTTTGATATGGGCTAGTTCGCCCGGGTGCGCCCTCGCCCGACCTGCCTGAACGAGTTCACCCGAACGACCCGCCCGAACGAGTTCGCACGCAGGCCCTCAAACGACTCACCCAAATGAAAGGACAAGGGAGAGCCAGGCAAACAAGCTACACGAACGTCCACAAAGCCAACCTCGGGTCACAACTTAGCATTTTTTGACACGGGCTCGTTTGCCCGGGTGCACCCTCGCCCGACCTGCCTGAACGAGTTCACCCGAACGACCCGCCCGAACGACATGCCCGAACTAGTTCGCCCGAACGACCCGCCCGAACGAGTTCGCCCGAACGACCCGCCTGAATGTCCCGCCCGAACGAGTTCGCCCGCACGCCCTCAAACGACTCACCCAAACGAACGGACAAAGGAGAGCCGGGCAAACGAGCTCCACGAATGTGCACAAAGCCATCCTTGGGTCACAACTTAGCATTTTTTGACACGGGCTCGTTCGCCCGGGTACGCCCTCGCCCGACCCGCCTGAACGAGTTCACCCGAACGACTCGCCCGAACGAGTTTGCACGCACGCCCTCAAACGACTCACCCAAACGAACGGACAAGGGAGAGACGGGCAAATGAGCTGCACGAACGTGCACAAAGCCAACCTCGGGTCACAACTTAGCATTTTTTGACATGGGCTCGTTCGTCCGGGTGCACCCTCGCCCGACCCGCCTGAACGAGTTCACCCGAACGACCTGCCTGAACGAGTTCACCCGAACGACCTGCCCGAACGACTTCACCCGAACGACCCGCCCGAACAACTTCGCACGGACACCCTCAAACGACTCACCCAAACGAACGGACAAGGTAGAGCCGGGCACGAACGTGCACAAAGCCAACCTCGGGTCACAACTTAGCATTTTTTGACACGGGCTCGTTCGCACGAACGACTCGCCCGAACGAGATCACCCGAACGACCCGCCCGAACGAGATCACCCGAACGACTCGCCCGAACGAGTTTGCACGCATGCCCTCAAATGACTCACCCAAACGAACGGACAAGGGAGAGCCGGCCAAACAAGCTGCACGAACGTGCACAAAGCCAACCTCGGGTCACAACTTAGCATTTTTTGACACGGGCTCGTTCGCCCGACCCGCCCGAACGAGATCACCCGAACGACCCGCCCGAACTAGATCACCCGAACGACCCACCCGAACGAGTTTGCATGCACGCCCTCAAATGACTCACCCAAACGAACGAACAAGGGAGATCCAGGAAAACGAGCTGCACGAATGTGCGCAAAGCCAACCTTGGGTCACAACTTATCATTTTTTGACACGGGCTCATTCGCCCGACCCGCCCTGTAACGCCCGAACGAATTGGGCGCTCCGCACGACAGCGGGCGACCCACACAAGGGCGAGAACGTGATTCACCCCAATGGCGAAGTTGGCTTGGGCGCGGCCCCTAACAGGTTCACACACACAACTGAACCGAACGGGTCGACAACCAAACGGTTAGGACAGTTCGAGCAAACATAACAGTGACAGTTTGGGCGACGACGTAGGCGGCGTTCAAACTCACACACGAATAGGCAAACGGATGGGTCGACAGCCATATTGGTTAGGACAGTCTGGGCGTTTGAAAAAGTAGCAAACGGAAGGGTCAGGGACAGTTCGTGGACAGTGCACCGAGTGAACCGGGTTCGTTCAACAAACAGGCAAACAGCGACAGCGTATGGGCGATGGAGCGAAATGATCCGAAGTGAATGAGCGCGCGGGATAAAGGAGCACAGGCCATGTGAGTTTATACTTGGTGTTGGTCGGCTTTATCAAACAAAGGCCGACCCGCCAAGATAAACGCCACGATGGATTAAAACAATATTGACACATGTCGGCTTACGAAGGGGCGGGTGTCTAAACTCTAAATCGGGGGTCGGCTTTACCACCGACACCCCTCTCCAAATCGGCATTGACTCATATATATATGGAGGGCACAAGCGTTTGGAGGATCATCAAGTCGATCAGTTCGATCAACGAGCTCGATCATTCAACAAGTCTCCCAATCGAGGCACGGGTTGATGTAGCGATTGTGGTTCAACAGGGAAATGACGAAGGTCGGAGAGTACCGAGTCGTGGTGTTACGCCGGACTTACGAGGCAGCACAACAGTGCGCCATCGTGACAGAGGGGTCGGTTCAGAACACAGGTTCGGGAAAATTATAGCAGCGAAGGCCGCGGGCTCGCTGTCACTCAAATGAACAGGTTGTATGGTTTGCGCCGGTCTTGGCGGTCGCACATAGTGCGCAATACCTTGTAACAGTTGGGGCATGAACTGTAAATCTGTGATTATAATATTGCGCAGGCCGTGGGGTTATTACACGGACCTTGCCGACATCCAAATTACAGTGTGGCCGTGGCATAACGCCGGCACACGAATTGTATGAATTGTTAACCGGTTTAATAAACAATTCGGGCAGACTCTTGGTGAGCTTCACCGTCCAAATATATTTCAAGTGTTCTTATGTGTTTTAAGTTATGCGCTGTTATATATTGGTGAACAGTTTTATGTTACGGTTGATGAATGATTTATATAAAACAGTACATGAATGTGGTAATTTATAATTGGACGACATTAATCATAATTAGGAAGGTTCGGTTATAAGATTACAGTTTGGTTATCAGGTTAATGCTCGTGCAGCGATAGCGAAACGAGCGTTGTGAAGGCGTAGTCTATAGGCAACATTATAAACTTGCCCGGTAGTGCCACACGCTCCCGACGAAAAAGTATAGAGATGTTGGGGATGTGACAAGTGGTATCAGAGCCAGTATCGGTGCTGGCGTTGGAACAGTGAAGCCGGTGTGCATCTACACTTCATGACAGGTTGAAGCGTGGAACTCGGTTGAAGCTGGTTGGACTGGTGTTCGTAAAAGCTTGGATACCCAAGAGAAATTGAAGGTGAATCTGCCTGTTCTAAGGTAGACAGTCACGGAAATGGAAAAGGTCAACAAGGTTTCTGCAGTCGGTACCGAAGTACCTCTCTTCGAGAAATTGGGGTTTTCCACCCTTGAAGAACTTGAAGGGGACGTGATTGCGGAAAAGAAAAGACTGAAGGAGGCATTTACAAGTTGTGGCAAAGGATTGGCGCAGACCGAGAAAGGCCTTCGGGCCATAGTAAGTAAAGGAACCTCGAACTACAACTAGGAGAAAGCTCACCAACTCATGAGAAGGGGGCTTGTATTGGAAGCAGAACTCAAGGAATTAGGCATAAGACATGCCTTGAATTCGAAAAGGGAAGAATGCTTGATTCTCGAAAAACATCTCTTGGCCTTAAGGAGCGAACTCAAGGATGCAAAGAGGCAAAAGAAGGAAATTGGAAAGGAAACTTCGCAATTCCGGGAGCATGCCATAATAGAGGTATCTTCGACTTGTGAACACCACGACGAGACTGCAAACGAAGAGGGGCCTAGCGCTACTTCAAAGGCAGAAGTGGGCAAAGACCGCAAGGAAGGAGAACCGAAGAAGGTCGGATTGGAATATGTTCGGTTGGGAATTGGAGGGACAGAAGTACTGGCTATGATTGATAGCGGTGCTTCGCATAATTTCATGAGCGAGGAGACTGCGAGAGGACTTGGGTTGAAGGTTGTACATGCCGGGGCGCAAGTGAAAACTATAAATTCTCCTCCGGAAACTATCCTTGGCATAGCCGAAGGAGTAGAAACAGTACTCGGTGAATGGTTTGGGAAGATCGATTTCACCATCGTACGGATTGACGATTATGAAGCAGTGCTAGGGACGGAGTTCATGGAACGGTTCGGCGCTGTGATGGTTCCTCATCTGAAGAAACTCCTCATCTACGAAGGGAGGGATGACAGGCCCGTGAGTGTTCCTACTATGGGAATGACTAAGGCAAATCCTGAGTTAGGGGGGATGCAGATGGAGGACGAAAGAAAAACAAGCAAGCGGTTGTCAGACGGGACAATAAAACTTGTTGAACGAGAGTTGACTGTCAACACCGCGGATTTATTAAGAAGGTCGGAATTGATGGAAGGCTATGGCGAAAATGATACATGTATGGAGGACCGAGAGGCACCAATGGGGGTGGAGGATTCGGGCAGATGTATCGAACAAATGGATGAAGGGGAGCCACCTGGCTCACTCCCTTGGCAGTCCTTTTAAATAAACGAAGGGTCGGGCTCATTGTTGACTGCTCAAGGCAGTGAGCCCGTAAAGGTACTTGAGCAGGTTTGATGATCTCAACGGGCACCTGAAATGGGGGTTCCCATGAACGTGATGGGGAGATCATGAAACGAGTGTGTTACACTCGACCAAATTACAAAACAGACATGGTGACCCAATGAAGGCCGAATCACATAATGGAGGAAGTCTACATTGCAGGTTGCTGAAGTGGGACGTTGTCGGGACGACAACATCTTAAGGTGGAGGAGTGTGTAACGCCCGAACGAATTGGGCGCTCCGCACGATAGTGGGCGACCCACACAAGGGCGAGGACGTGATTCACCCCAATGGTGAAGTTGGCTTGGGCACGGCCCCAAACAGGTTCGCACACACAATTGAACCGAACGGGTCGACAACCAAACGGTTAGGACAGTTCGGGCAAACATAACAGTGACAGTTTGGGCGACGACGTAGGCAGCGTTCAAACGCACACACGAATCGGCAAATGGACAGGTCGACAGCCATACTGGTTAGGACAGTCCGGGCGTTCGAACAAGCAGCAAACGGACGGGTCAGGGACAGTTCGTGGACAGTGCACCGAGTGAACCGGGTTCGTTCAACAAACGGGCAAACAGCGACAGCGTATGGGCGATGGAGCGAAATGATCCGAAGTGAATGAGCGCGCGGGATAAAGGAGCACAGACCATGTGAGTTTATACTTGCCGTTGGTCGGCTTTGTCAAACAAAGGCCGACCCGCCAAGATAAACGCCATGATGGATTAAAACAATATTGACACATGTCGGCTTGCGAAGGGGCGGGTGTCTAAACTCTAAATCGGGGGTCGGCTTTACCACCGACACCCCTCTCCAAATCGGCATGGACTCATATATATATGGAGGGCGCAAGCGTTTGGAGGATCATCAAGTCGATCAATTCGATCAACGAGCTCGATCATTCAACAAGTCTCCCAATCGAGGCACGGGTCGATGTAGCGACTGTGGTTCAACAGGGAAACGATGAAGGTCAGAGAGTACCGAGTCGTGGTGTTACGCCGGACTTACGAGGCAGCACAACAGTGCGCCATCGTGATAGAGGGGTCGGTTCAGAACACAGGTTCGGGCAAATTACAGCAGCAAAGGCCACGGGCTCGCTGTCACTCAAACGAACAGGTTGTATGGTTTGCGCCCGTCTTGGCGGTCGCACATAGTGCGCAGTCCCTTGTAAAAGTCGGGGCATGAACTGTAAATCTGTGATTATAATATTGCGCAGGCTGTGGGGTTATTACACGGACCTTGCCGACATCCAAATTACAGTGTGGCCGTGGCATAACGCCGACACACGAATTGTATGAATTGTTAACCAGTTTAATAAACAATTCGGGCAGACTCTTGGTGAGCTGCACCGTCCAAATATATTTCAAGTGTTCTTATGTGTTTTAAGTTATGCGCTGTTATATATTGGTGAACAGTTTTATGTTACGGTTGATGAATGATTTATATAAAACAGTACATGAATGTGGTAATTTATAATTGGACGACATTAATCATAATTAGGAAGGTTCGGTTATAAGATTACAGTTCGGTTATCAGGTTAATGCTCGTGCAGTGATAGCGAAACGAGCGTTGTGAAGGCGTAGTCTATAGGCAACGTTATAAACTTGCCCGGTAGTGCTGCACGCTCCCGACGAAAAAGTATAGAGAGGTTGGGGGCGTGACATGCCCGAACGAGATCACCCGAACGAGTTCGTACGCACGCCCTCAAACGACTCACCCAAACGAACGGACAAGGGATAGCCAGGCAAACGAGCTGTACGAACGTGCGCAAAGCCAACCTCGAGTCACAACTTAGCATTTTTTGACACAGGCTCGTTCGCCCGACCCACCCGAATGAGTTCACCCGAACGACCCGCCCGAACGAGTTAGCATGCATGCCCTCAAACGACTCACCCAAACGAACGGACAAGGGAGAGCCGGGCAAACGAGCTGCACGAACGTGTAGAAAGCCAACCTTGGGTCACAACTTAGCATTTTTTGACACGGGCTCGTTCGCCTGACCCGCCCAAACGACCCGCTCGAACGAGTTCACACGGACGCCCTCGCCTGACCCGACCGAACGACCCGCCCGAACGAGTTCACACGGACGCCCTCGTGCCGACCCGCCCGAATGAGGTCACACGCACGCCCTCGCCCGACCTGCCCGAACGAGTTCACACGTACGCCCTCGCCCGACCCGCCCGAACGACCCACCCGAACAACCCGCCCGAACGAGTTCGCACGCACGCCCTCAAACGACTCACTCAAACGAACGGACAAGGGAGAGCTGGGAAAACGAGCTGCACGAATGTGCACAAAGCCAATCTCGGGTCACAACTTAGCATTTTTTGACACGGGCTCGTTCGCCCGGGTGCGCCCTCGCCCGACCCGCCTGAACGAGTTTGCATGGCAAACGACCTTCCCGAACGAGTTTACATGGCAAACGACCCACCCGAACGAGTGTTTACACGGCAAACGACCCGCTCGAATGAGTTCACATGGGCTTCGACACACGACCAAAACCAAGGCACAAGGGAGATTCAGGCGAACAGGCAGCACAATCGTGCAGAAAGCCCACCCCCTGTCACAACTTTGCATTTTTTATATGGAAACGTGTGCCCTGGGTGCCGTCACACGACACGACACGACCCGACCCGACCCGCCCCAACGCGTTTGCACGGGCACCCACGCACGACACGTCCCGACCTGCCCGAACGAAATTTGGGGTTTCCATGGGTGGACGACCCGAACGAAATTTTGGGGTTTCTGTGTGCGCCTGACCCGAACGGAGGCACGGGGGAGCATCAGGCAAACGGGCCACACGAACTTGCAGAAGGCACACGGGCGGTCCCGACTTAGCGTTTTTGGCACGGCCACGTGTGCCCGGGCACCCACACACGACCCGACCGGCCTTGGGCGAGCCGACCCGACCCGCCCGAACGCGTTTGCACGGGCACCCACACAGGACACGACACGACCCGACCCGAAAAAAATTTGGGGTTTCCTTGTATACACAACCCGAACGAAATTTGGGGTTTCCACGGGTGCGCGACCCGAACGAAGGCACAAGGGAGCATCGGGCAAACGGGCCGCACGAGCGTGTATAAGGCACACGAGGGGTCAACACTTAGCATTTCTGGCACTGCCACGTGTTCCTGAGCACCCACGCACGGCACGACCCGACCCGCCCGAACGAAATTTGGGGTTTCCATGGGTGCACGACCCGAACGAAGGCACGAGGGAGCATCGGGCAAATGGGTCGTGCGAACATGCAGAAAGCACACGGGTGGTCACGCCTTAACATTTTTTGCATGGCCACATGTTCCCGAGCACCCACTCATGGCACGGCACGACCCGACCGACTCACCCGAAAGCGTTTGCACGGGCACCCACACACGACATGACCTGACCCACCCGAACGAAATTTGGGGTTTCCATGTGTGCACGGCCCGAACAAAATTTGGGCTTTCCATGGGTGCACGACCCGAACGAAGGCCCATGGGAGCGTCGAGCAAATGGGCTGCACGAACGTGCAGAAGGCACACGGGCGGTGACGACTTAGAATTTTTGGCACGGCCACGTGTGCCAGCGCACCCACACACGGCACGGCACGACCCGACCCACCCTGGGCGAGCCGACCAGAATCGCCCGAGCGAAATTTGGGGTTTCCATGGGTGCAGGACCCGAACAAAGAAGGCACACGGGCAGTCACGACTTAGCATTTTTGGCACGGCCACGTGTGCCCGGGCACCCACACACGGCACGACACGCGATGACTC
>APFE030824783.1:3005-21634 GCA_000404065.3 Pinus taeda | reverse complement strand
ACACAAGCAGCAGCAGCCCCTCCTACTATTCCAGCACCTACCACAGCTACATCAGCAACAGGAGCAACAGCAGCAACAGAATCCAGCATGAGCATGGAGGAGTTAATGAAAGCTGTTAAAGAGCTTGAGACTCAGGTGACTGAAATAAATGATGCCAAGGATAGACTGGCCAAGCTGGAGACCAGCTATGATAAATCAAAGATGAGAGTAGTAGAGAAGCAAAGAGAAATAAAGGCCTTATAGGCCAAATTAAAAAAATCTGGAAAGTGAATTGCTGCTAGGTAAAACCCTAGTAGAAATAAAGAAGATTATTTGGGCCAAAATTGGCCAATCTATACAGGACCAATGGAGGTCCATTCAGGAAATTTTTGAGCAGGTTGAGCTGATAGATGTAGCTCATGTGGAAATACAGAGAGCCAGGACAGCCCTGGGAATAATGCTCGAGCAGGCCTACAGAATGATTCATTTCCTCAATAACCGCACTAGAGAGGGAACTGGCAGCTCTAGAAATAAGCAGTGAAACAGATACAATCCTGACAGCCAAAAAGGTACTGACCTTGAGGAATTTTACTCAAACTCTGGAGAGGAAATGTCAGGAGATAAAAGCAGAGATTGATGAATTTAGAGCAAAAATGACTATACTATAGGACAAAGGACTGCCAAGCCTAGTGACTAGCACAGGATAGCTGCTGTCATATAACCAGTATATGACAAGGATCAACAATTATGTCGAAAATCAGATAACAACATCCAGCAGCTCCACAGAAGAAGCAGGGCCTCCCTCTGGACAGTCTCTCTATGACAAGCTAGAAAATTTGTTCTTTGTTGAACATGAAATAAATCATCTGTTTGAGGTCCCTCCAAACTTCTACAAACATACAGAGGCAGATAAAACACTAGTGAAAATGAGGAGGCATCAGCTACCTCCAGCTGATTGGTGGCAAGCAATGCTGGAGATTTTACCCAGATAATGCCACTATCCCTTTTACCTTTTTTGAGAATAATCAAAGTTTTCAAGTCATGGTACAGGTCAGCCGATAGATCAGCACACAGGTGCAGGAAGCATCCGTACAAGTGACTCACCAATGCACCCAGACAGCAGGCTCAATTAACACAGAGTTAAAGGCACAGCTACAGCCCACTTTCTAGAGCCATAAAATCAAAGCTGTCTGACAGAAGGATAGCGGCCATCTTAGCATTAAATGCTATATTTATGTTCACATTTACTTTTTGTAAGAGAGTTGGTGGTGCAATTTATTGCACAATAACTCTCTACTGAGATATTTTGTACCCTATTTTTGTATATATATCCCCTTAGATAACGTGTTGAGGGTTGGTTGTAGTGTAATTCTTTCTGAAGAGCTCTATTGTATTCTAGAGACAATCTTGATAATACAAATTGCTGATGGAGATTTCTGGTTCTTAAGCTATCTGAAGATGGAAATGAATGGCTCTGTTTAGTTGCGGAATTCCTGTGTCATTTGCTGAAGCAATAAGTTTCTCTGAACTGTGTATGTGTTTTCTGTGTATTCCATAATTCTTATGTTTTCATAATCTTAGTAAGTAGAGAAAAAGAATAGCCTAGGATTTGTTTTAAACACCCTATGCTCAATCTCTTTTTCTAAATATGTTTTCTTCTGGATTAGCTATAGATATGAACTCTTAATTCCTCATGTATCAACTAATTCTGTCATGGTGAATATTGTTTAAGAATTCTTAACTTCTCTTAAGCAATGCTTTCATGTTTCTTTATTTAGCATAGTGAAAGATTCTTAATTGCCTTTCACTCACTAATTCCATAATTTCATCAAAAAATCTGGTAAATTGTTCCACATATGCCTATCCTGCTCTGCAGCAACACTCTGCCTTCATAAATCTACTTTCAGTAGCACAAATACCTCAACTCCATTACCCAATGGAACAAACTGTCCGATGATCTGTATCTCAGTTCTCTCTGAATTCACCAACCCACCAAATTCAAACAAAACAGTACATCATAACTAGCCTAAAAACATTCATCAACTAAGCTAAATTATAAAGAGAGAGCCCTCTTTGGTTGCAGGTAGGCTAGAACCTGTAGCTAAAATATTGGTTAGTGGTTACCTCGACCGTATTCCCTTTAGGAAGCAGGGAACAACCTGAGTGATAACAGACTACACTTGCAACAAGAGAGGGTCAGGGCCAGGGCCAGTGGTTGAAGAGGCAGATTATTCCTTCGCTTCTGTCATGTTAGGGTAAGACTACTATTCAGTTGCGCCTCTTCTTCAGAGCTCAGGAGGTTGTCCAACACTATAAACCTATGCTCAAGTTTAAGATGGATGAGCATGTGTGGCAGGTGTAAGCAAGCTGTGTGGCAGGTGGCAAGTGTTAGTGTCAAGTGGCAAGTATAACGGGGCATCAATTTGGGAGACGTATGAATGGAAGTGGATGTATGAGTTTTTTGAAACTTTTATCCTTTTTGAAATTTTGGATAAAATTTTGTTAGCCATTTTTGAAACTTTGGATAAAATTTTGTTCTCCATATAACATTACCTCGAGACACGTGAAGGTTCCAATAAGAGTCTCAAATCAAAACTTAGGATAAAATTTGCGTGAAGGGAAATTGCAACCCGAGACTTTGGTTAAATTTTGATAACGCACAAATTTTTTGTGTCAAAAGACCGATTAATGCTTGGTAAACGCCGTTTCGATCGCTAGAGTCCCTGCATTGCCGGAGGCAGGGACTAATAACTCATTCACGAAGAGTTAATTTTTAACGACTAACGCTCATCAATGTTGCATCTTTACTATTTATTCCTTCTAATAAAGATTTCTCACCTTGTCATAAGGGATGAACCAAATTAGTTGGTTCAAAATGTAGACCAAATCTTAATAACATAATTCATCCAAAAAACTTATTTCTACACTATGAATCACAAAATCTTGGATCTAACAATATAATTTAGTTTACCATATATATTATGATTTAGTTTATCAAATAAAAATATATTAATAATAAAATATATTATAAATAAACCAATTATACAACATTTTATGAAACAATAGAGGTAGAAATTACTGTGTGCACATTAACGTGTTCCCTTCTAAGTTCTCATTTTATTACGCTTGACTTATAAAATCATATTATAAAAAATAAATAATCAATACACAATATAATATATTAGAAAATGGGTGGGTAACATAATTCTTCCCAAGTTCATTTAATTTCCTTTAGTCATCATTGCATGGGAAGGGCATCAATGGAGACGGCACAACAGGCAGGGTAGTTTGGGTAGAGGCTATGTGTCTGAAGCATGATGGTGCAGCTGGCTATACCATGAGTGTACATGTCCTTCCTCGGTATAGGGTAGACAATATAATATACCCTCATCTCCGTCACTTGGCTTTTTACATCGTTTTTTCACTGTACCCGCCTTTACCTACTCTATGGTTTTGATGTTTTGACCACTGGCTTCATCATCGTTTTGCCTTCTTACTCCTCTATCCCTTGGCAGTTACCACAATAGCTAGCGATTCTTGTTACCTAACAGTGATGGACCTCAATTTGGTAAATTACTCAGAAGAAACATTGGTGGAGGGTTCTATCTGGATGACCCCGCATTCAGCTAAGATAGGATCGCTTTCATTTAACAATGAGTTGCATGAGGCTATCTCCAGCCCCCTTCTCTCTCAGGTCCCTTTGACCACCAAGTGATCTTGCCAGATGACCCTCCAACTTGGTCATCCCTATCCACTCCCCCGCCATCTCTGTCATCCTTAGGGTTTGCATTAGGGTGCCTTAACCCTAACCCACTGTCCCTACCCCTGGTCACATCCCCCAACCCCCTCTGTCTATTTTTCGTGTCGCTCCTCCCATTCCATTTTCCACTATGGTCCCTCTTATTACATCGTGCTCATCCTCTCCCCCCTCGGGCAGTTTCACCAACATTTCCCCCTTAGCAGATGCCCTCCATTTCGACTCATCCCTTCCCCTAGAGAACCCCCCTGCATCAAAGCACACCCCTGACCGTCGAGGAGACATATCTACTGAAGTAACAGCCTACAAGAAGACTAAGTGCTTCCAGACCAAAGTTGTCGACACCTTTCTCAGGCTCGAGGAGGATATCCAACTCGGTGATAGTATGGACTTCGCAGACAGGGTGCTAGTTGGAAGAATCTTAGGAAGAAGCTATATAGCAACTCATCTAAAAACATGGGTCTCAGAGGTCTGGGGGCACCATTTAGACGATCTGCCCACAGTACAAACATTTGTGAAAGGGTGATTTTCCCTTCGCTTCTCCAGGCTAGACCACATGAATTGGATCTTATCATCCAACTAGCATTTTGAGCATGCCCCAGTCCTCCTGAAACATTGGTCTCTACTTTTCGACCCAGATACAGAGCAGCTAGGCGCTGGCCCGATCTGGGTTAGATTACCCAGGCTCTCGTTAAACTTCTCGTCTAAAGACATCCTCAGATGCATTGGAAACTCAATAGGCACATATATGGAATTCGATAAATCTTATTTATCCACTAGTAAGAGGGCTTTTGCCATGATCTTGGTACATATGGATACCAGGGGAGGGCTATAGGAATTCATTACCATTTAGTGGAGATCATTCACCTGGAAGCAACCGATGGACTATGAGGGTATGCCCTATAGATGTCGCAGATGCCATAAAGTTGGTCACGTTTACATGGACTGCCCCCTGATCAACAAGAAGGGTCATCAACAAGAGGATAAAGACCAGGAAGCCCATACTCCTCGGGACCATAGTCAACCAGCTATGGAAGAAGAAGGTCAGTCACAACACTCCCCGGCTAAAGCAGACAAGGCACACGAGAAAGAATCAAGGAAAAAGCATGGGAAAGATCCTCTTCAGCCACCCTCCCCACCTCTGACAAGAGAATGAGTGGCTATAGCAGACGATCAATCCACGGGTATGTCAAATTCTCCTCTCTCATCTGCTTATACATCTTTTGTTTCTCCTCTTTTACCTTCCCTACCTCTGCATGGCTAGACTACGGACTCTTTGGTCACTCCCATTAATTTTCCCCTCCCTCACCCTCTTTAGCTCATATATCAGCCCCCTATGGTTCATCACTGCCCTATTGGGCCTCCCCCACTTGCTTACACTTTCCCTCAGCCATCCCTCTTCGATGTACCCGTTCCCCCATCACCTATTCACTCTCACCCAGAATCCCGTTACCCCCTTTACTCCCGAATGTGATCTCAGGGCCTCGACATTATAGGTTTCGAGGTAGACTCCTCACCCCCACCCTAAACCCCTCAGGTGTTCCTTCCATCTATCCAAAGCCAAGCATCAGGTTGCGGAGGAGATGACAAACAAAAAATCATTAACTGGGCCCTTAGAGCAGAGCACACCCCTCCCCCCCACCATGAAGCTGCTCTCCTTTAACTATCACGGGTTGGCTAGCCCAGATAAAAAGCTAACCCTAAAGTGTCTATTTGCCATAGAGCTTGTACATATTATATTCCTTCAAGAAACCCTTGGCTCCACACGCACCATCACCCACTTACTTGAATATTGGCTACTAGGCTAGACTTTCCACTCACTTGATGCCATGGATAGATCAAGGTGTTTAGCCTTGGGCATATGCAACCATACCATCAAGACTCTGAGGGTTTGGGGAGGTCAGGGGTACTTGGGTACAGACATCTACTCCCCTACTCTCAAAGCAGAATATAGAATTTTTAATGTATATGGCCCTTGTCAGGACATAGTTGTTTTTTGGAGATCTTTGTTTAATTCAACCCTCGCACAACAAGCTAACATTATCTTGGGGGGGACTTAAATTTCTCCTTGGGCTATGTGGAGTCTTAGGGCAATCAAGCTCAGGTGGATGCCCTATCTGTCCTCTTCGAAAACCTCCTGGAGACCCATAGCTTTATTGACATCCCCTCAGCCAAATTGCAACCCACATGGAGGAACAATAGAATAGGGGAAGCAAGCCTGGCCAGACGACTCGACAGGTTCCTTACAAAAGAATACGTAGTCAATAGGGGATCCCGTATCAAACAATGGGTGGGTACAGGTGGCCTATTGGATCATTGACCCATCTAGCTAGAGCTGCAAGATGTTATAGACAAATCTAAGGCCCCGTTCAAATTTAAGTCTACATGGCTACGAGATATGGAATACTGCAAATTGGTGACCGATTTTTGGTAGGCAAACCCCCCAGGCTCAACTGAAAACCTCATTCATGACTTCTTACATAATATGAAGGAGCTAAAAACCCTATCGAAGATGTGGGCAATGAAGAAAAAGGAAGCGAAAGAGTTGATTCTCAGAACAACAGAGGAGGACATCTTTTCCTTTGAGGAGGACTCAAGAGGTATTATGACATCTCAGGAGCAAAGGGATAAATACTGTGTATCTCTATTGAAGAGAACCCAAATCTTAAGAGACAGAGAAGAGTGCTAGCGACCATCTGGCTGAAGGAGGGGGATGACAATTAATACTAAATTCTATCATAAACATGCCAATGGGATGAAGGCCATTAACACTATATGGGAGCTCAAAGGTACACAGGGTTGATCTGTTCAATCCTTTAGAGAGCTAGCTACACTGGCATGCACACACTTTCAAAACATCTATAAGGCTCCACCTAATGCTACCCTTCCAAAAGTAGTTAGTATTGCGCAACTCTTTCTAGGCTATGTAGATCAGGAGGCGGAATAGGAACTCTCAAGAGAAGTTTCACTAGAAGATCTCGAAGATACACTAAAGTGGCTAAAGAAAGACAAAAGTCCGAGGCCGGATGGTTGGATAGTGGAATTCTACATCCCCTTCTTTGAGGTTTTAGGAATGGACCTCCTGCGAATCATAGAGGAGAGCAGAAGGAGTGGAAGGATACTGAGAGACCTTAAGTCCACCTTTATAGCTCTCATCCCCAAAGCTGACAAGCCCTCCTCCTTTGATGACTTTAGACCTATATCCTTATGCAACTGTATATACAAAATTATAGCCGAGAATATAGCCAATCGCATAAAGCCAATCCTGTCCCTTCATATCTCACCTGAACAATTTTCCTTTCTGCACAATAGACAGATACATGAGGCGATTGGCACCACTAAAGAACTCCTTCATTTTGTTCAGCTCAGGAAATTAAAAGGAATGATACTGAAGATAGACCTATCTAAAGCCTTTGATAGAGTCGACTGGCTATATCTTTGAATCCTATTAACTCAACTGGGTTTTCCTTTTACCTTCATTAAGTGGATCATGAGTTGTATAAGCAATGTTCCCTACAGTTTTCTCATAAATGGATTGGCATCCCCCTTTTTTCATGCTAAAATGGGCCTCAGGAAGGGATGCCCCCTATCGCCACTACCGTTCCTTCTTATCATGGAGGGTCTCATTAGAATTATAAGAGAAGAACAAAGACATGGGAGAATCAAGGGCATCAAAATCACCGATTTAGCAATATTGACTCATCTTCTCTTTCTAGATGATGTACTCATATTTCTCAACGACGGCTTGGCGTTCTTACTGCTCTCCACCAAGCCATGGGTACTTTTGAAAAGGCCATGGGGATGGTACTGAATGAATCCAAATCCACTGTAACAGCATCCACGTGCTCTCAAAACGAATTAAATTTTTCCCTAAGAAGATTCCCTTTTATTACCCATCCTATAGAGGAAGGTCTGAGATATCTAGGCTACCAACTGAAGCCGTTTGGCTACAAAATTGCAGATTGGATCTGGCTGATCTCTAAGGTAGAAAAGCGTTTGAACATATGGTACCATAAGTACCTATCCAGAGCAGGTAGGCTGGTACTGATCAAAGATATTCTAGAAGCAATGCATGTATATTGGATGACCTTAGCTTGGATTCTGAGGGCATACTGGATAGATTGCAAAATATCCACTGTCACTTTCGATGGAAGGGGAAACATACAGGAAAAATTTTCACTTAGATAAGATGGGAATCTCTGGCAATGCCTAAGCGATGGGGTGGTTGGGGAATCAAGATATTGGACACCTTTTCCAAAGCACTTGCAGCAAAGTTGGGTTGGCAACTACTCAATAATTGTAGTCTATGGACGAAGGTTGTTACTTCAAAGTACATCACCCCTTCAAGCCCACATGATTGGATCAGTTAAGGCCACCAATCTAGCGGGAACATATCAATTATATGGAAGGTAGTAACAAAAGTTATGGATCTGATAAGAAACAGATTGACATGGGGAATTCGATCTAGTTCCCTGGTATGTATAGAAGAAGATCCTTGGGTAGGTTGTGGCAATCCACATAGACTCCTAGAAGAGCTGAGATTTCATCTAGCAGAATAGGGTATTACCCATATATGTCATATTGTGGATATCGATCGATCCTTTCTGACACAGCAGGCCTGGAGACCTGGATTAGCTCTAAATATTCCCCTGCCCTGGCAACAAGAATCGAGAGACTACATATCTGCACTAACAGAGGCCCATATCAAGATATCTAAAGGAGATGATGATCTCATTTGGGCCTTTGCCAAACATGGATATTATGCCCCCAATATCGGATATCTGGTTCTATTGGATCCCCTCAAGCCGCCAGCCTCTGCCGTGATGGAACCTTTTATGGAAATTAAAAGCAGCTCCAAGAACGAAGCTGCTTATGTGGTCCATACTGAACAATAAGGTCCCGATGGGTGCCAATCTAATGAAACAATCTTTCTCAGAGCCATTTTGGTGCCACCTATGCAAAAACAACAATGAAGACACAGCGATGGACCAGCAAGGAAGCAGCAAGGGAGGTCGTTCGATCACCAATATCTTCTTCTTCGGGTAAGTACTATGATTTTCATTTTTTAATAAATTCTTTCTCGGCATTCCTTTCACAGAAAGATATATACTTATGCAATTATATATTTCATTTTCTTATTTTCTCATAATCATACTATAATTTAATTTGTCAAATAACATATACTATAATAGGTGAATAAATTATAAAACATTTTATTAAAATATAGATTTAGAAAAGTATTATATGCAAATTAACTTTATTCTTAACATATTCCTTTCTACGTTCTCTTTTTAATTGCGCTTGACTTATAAAACATATTATACAATATTAAGAAGTGCTATTTCCTTTATTTGGTTTAATTTATCTGGTCATATTGTTTATTATTAATATTATTAGGTTATTACATTATTTTGAATGAATGACCGGAGAATCCACAGTTTTATCATTTTTGAACCGACGTTTCGAATCCCAAGTGGGATCCATCTTCAGGATGAGAGAATGATGATGATAGAAGATATTTAAAAGTAAAACTGCTTAGGTAATATTTAAATTATTAAAACAAATTACGGTTAATATGCTTCTGGAGTTGATAACTATGTAAAGATCAAATAATTTATGCCATGATTTTACCAAGCAAGCTTCATGGTTTTATTTTTTTTGCACGTGAACGTGGTGACTTGGAAATGAAGGGTGCCGTGTAAATCACTGGGTTGTGAATAATTTCACTCTTTGCTTAGTTTTACAACGGCTTATCTGAAACTGTCGTTATCAGCGGCTTATCTGAAACCGTCGTTATCAAGTGGGGTGGAGAATCACAGTGATGAAAAAATAACATTATAGCATTGATTTAGTCATGATAACGAGGATCGGATCCAAGCCGCGGACCGAGGATCCACGAAACATAATTCAAATTGTATTACATTGGGGTTGTGAAACGTGAGATGATGTACGGAAAATATTACTGTTGGAGCGTCCAAGCAACGCCAAATGGATACTTTCATGATAGATCAGTTTTGTGTACTTATAATAAAGTTAGAAAATAACTAATATTATTAAAATAACTAATTATTAATATTATTTTGTATTAATGTAGAAATGGTTACACAAGTTGTAACATATTTTTTAAGTTTAGGATTTGTTCCTAGAATTTAGGAGATTGGTTGTAACTTAATATTGTATTTAATGATGTAATCTTTCATTCATGTATAATAGAGTGAACAGAGAGAGTTCTCTTTATTTGAGTGCAGTCTCCAAGTGCAGTACTCACCTGTGAGCTGTAACTCCTTCCTTTTCAATTCAAGCCTAATTTTTATATCTTAGTATCAGAGCACAGACTAGGGACATCCTAGATTTTTTTCTCTTTAGGGATGCATCCTTGTACATAACTGTAGTCGCAGTGGAGTATATAGAAGCATTCATAGAATCAGGTGGACTGCAGTAACACTTATAGCAGAGGTCTCAGATGACTGATCATCTCTGAGCGCAAGAAAGGGTTGGCGCGGTTTTGACGGGAATAATCGCGCCATTTTTGATTGGAACAAAGGGTTAGTGATGTTTTTTAAGGAGCAGTCACGCCATTTTTTAGCGGAACAAAGGGTTGGTGCGGTTTTTTAAGGAACAGTCGCGCCACTTGGCGTGGTTTTGAGAGGGATAGTCACACCAACACGCCAAAAATCGCTATTGGCGAGAAAAATCAAACGTTAAGTGCGCCAATTTCTTGCCTTGCGTCGATTTTGTTTCTAGCATAGGTCTTTTGCTGTCGAGAAGTGCCAGCCTCTTTCTCTTTGGAAGATCTACAAATTTTTCTCTTTTTTGCAGATCGGCCTTGCCCGGTGGTGGCCTTGCCCGGTGGTGGCACTTTGAAGCTTCAGATCTACTCAGTGGCAGTAGATCAGATTTGCCCGGTGGTGGTGCATTGGAATTTCTGATCTGTTCGGTGGCAGCATATCGGATTTGCTCGGTGGTGGCGCATTGGAGTTCCTGATCTGTTCGCTGGGAACAGATCGGACTTGCTCGGTGATGGCGCATTGGAGTTCCCGATCTGTTCGGTGGCAGCAGATCGGACTTGCCTGATGGTGGCTCATTGAAAGTACAGTTTTTTTTCAGCAAAATAGAGGTTTGGATCTGATATATGGTGTTTTGTTTGTGACTTGAAAGTGTTTAGTTGGATAGACTTATTCATCATAGGATAAAAAATTTGTTCAGTC
The DNA here is from genome assembly GCA_000404065.3 of Pinus taeda. Classification (NCBI taxonomy): domain Eukaryota; kingdom Viridiplantae; phylum Streptophyta; class Pinopsida; order Pinales; family Pinaceae; genus Pinus; species Pinus taeda. The sequence goes on along the minus strand of APFE030824783.1, from coordinate 10,690 downwards.
CAATATGAATAATAGTATAAAATCGTACCTCCACGAGTCTAGCAAGCTCGATGGATTGAATTTCACCAACTGCCAATTCAAGATGCAGAATTTACTTGAAAGCGCAAATGTGTGGTCGATTGTTATAGGAAATGAGTTGAGACTAGGATCAACTGCACAAGAGCAAGATTGGGATAAAAGGGAGACAAAAGCGAAGGTCATATTGAAGATGTCTGTCAAGGACAATGTTAAACCACGTATTAGAGACTGTAAATCGGCCACTGACATTTGGACGACGTTCAAAAACCTATACCAGATGCAGAATACAAACCGTGTCTTGTCACTCAAAGGCAAGCTGTTTGCATTGAAGATGGAGGAGAATGAGTTCACTGCTAGATTCATTGCTAGAGTTAAAGATCTAAATGACAGATTGGGAGATATCGGAGAGAAAGTTTCCAATTCAGATCTGGTCATGATCACGTTGAACGGAATGACTGATGAATACTAGGTGTTCATCTCAGGGCTGTCAGCAAGGGAGAAAGCCCATGCGTTTGAAGAGCTGACAGGGATTCTGCTACAGGAAGAAGAGAGACGACAAAATTTGAAATCAAGGAGCAATGACCTTGCTCTGATGGCAAAAAAGAGACAGTATAGAGGGAAGCAACATCAGCAACCGTAGCAGTAGTAGCAGAAAGGTGCCAACACATTTAAGAAGAGACCGTTTAAAGGTATGTCTCCTAATAATTTTCCCATCAATAAATGTTTTTACTGTGGAAGACCTGGTCATCAAATTAAAGATTGTTATAAGAGGCAGGGAGACGAAGGAAGAAACAAACAGAGAAAACATAAGGGTTACTTTGTTGAGGAAGAAGAGGACCATAGCCACGAATGTCGACTATTTATAGTCGATTGTGCTCTTTCAGCTTCAAAGGCAGATGAGGACGACATATGGTATGTCGATTCTAGCGCATCCTCACATATGGCTGGTAAGAAGGATTGGTTTGAATTTCTTGAAGAAACTTCATGTGGGTCAAAAATCTATTTAGGATATGACAGTGGATATGAGATCAAAGGAGATGGTGACATTCCTGTAAAGTTACCTAGTGGTGACATTAGACATCTTAAAAATGTATTGTATGTTCTAGGAAGTAAGAAAAATTTGGTCTCTGTCTCAATGATTACAGATCAAGACGTGCAAGTTCAATTCTTTAAGACTAACTGTGTCATTAAGCATAGCGAGATGGAAACAGTTGCAACAGGAGTACGTGTGGGGAACCTGTACAAACTAGATGTGAAGAGTATGCCACAACAAAATGGTTGCAGTTGGATCGACAGTTGAAGATCTCTAGCATTAGAGATTCGGCCATCTTAATCTGCAAGACCTTATCTTAGTTCAGACAAAAGGTATGGTTGATGGACTCCCTGTTCTCCATAATGTTAAGCTGGATTGTGATGGATGTGCATTAGGGAAAATGCATAGAGAAAAGTTCCCTTTACATGTCAATAGAAAGGAAAGAGATATTTTAGCACTGGTGCATATAGACAACTGCGGACCTATGCAAACTAGGTCATTAGGAGGAGCATATTAGTTTCTTTTATTTACAGATGATTGCACTAGATTTCATGGATATACTTTATGAGTAAAAAGAGTCAAGCCTTTCAGTACTTTAAAGAGTTTAAATCCATGGTAGAAAACCAGACAAGAAAAAGGATAAAAATTCTCCGCTCAGATCAAGGCGGAGAATACAGGTTGGGAGACTTCATGGATTTCTGCAAGCAGCATGGGATTGTGCAACAGTTTACAGTGCCCCACACTCCACAACAGAATGGAAGAACAAAACTCTTGTGGAGTGTGCAAGGAGCATGCTTCAAGGTAAGGGTCTATCAAATGGTCTTTGGGCAGAAGCTATTAACACTGATGTATATTTAAAGAATATGAGTCCTACTAGATGTTTAGGCTTCAAAACCCCTTTTGAAGCATTGTTTGGATTCAAATGAGCAGTAAGTCATTTAAGAATATTTGGGTCAAAAGCTTATGCTCATATACCTAAAGAAGATAGGAAGAAGTTAGATCCCAATGGTCCGAAATGTATATTTGTTGGATATGGCACTGAGTTCAAGGCATATAAGTTATATAATCCTATGACTCACAAGGGTTTTGCAAGCAGAAATGTTATATTTCATGAACAGGTTGAAGAAGGAAATGATGACTCTAACAGTGATTGCCACATCCATTGCTATTGGAAGAAAACAGTGAGGAAGATGAAGAGCAGGAGCAGAAACAAGAAGAAGAAGTAACAGATAATGTAATCAATGATGATGCAAGTCCAGAAAACACTGAAATAGACAGAGTGGAGGTAAGTCCCCTACCAAGGAGATCAGGTAGGAAGACTTGATTATCTTCTAGATTGAAAGACTATACATTAATGTCAAAGATTGTAAACATTGTAGAACCTGCAAATTATGAGGAAGCAAGTAAATCTGATGTATGGAGAGCTGCAATGTATGAGGAAATAGAATCAATAAATAGAAATCATACTTGGGATTTGGTTGAATTTCCTGAAGTTAAAACCCCCATAGGATGCAAGTGGCTGTATAAACGAAAAATAAATGCAGATGGGAGTGTAGAGAAACTTAAAGCTAGACTGGTAGCAAAGGGTTACTCACAGCAATAGGGAATAGATTTCGATGACACCTTTGCTCCTGTAGCCAAATTAAACACCATTAGAATGCTAATTTCCTTAGCAAAAAAACACAAATGGCAACTACACCAGCTAGATGTTAAGTTTGCATTTCTGAACGGTGACTTGAAGGAAGAAATTTATTTAGTACAGCCTGAAGGTTTTGTGAAAAAGGTGCAGGAACATCTTGTGTGTAAATTGAAAAAGGCACTTTATGGTTTAAAATAGGTATCCAGATCGTGGTATGAGAAAATTCACTGATTTTTTGTACAGCATGGCTTTCATAGGGGCTTGAATGATCCAAATCTATATACCAAGTTTAATAAACAAAGGCAAATTATTTTGATTTCTTTGTATGTAGATGATATGATCATAACAGGGAATGCTAATAATATGATCAAAGAAATCAAACAGCAACTGTCACAAGTGTTTGAGATGAAAGATCTCGGAAACCTTCATTATTGCTTGGGATTGGAGGTATGGAAAGATTCTGGACAAACTTTTCTTACTCAAGGGAAGTATGCCAAAAACTTGCTGAAAAGGTTCAGAATGGAGCAGTGCAGATCAGCAGCAACACCATTACAACATAATTTAAAGTTGAGCAGTGACGATGGTACTAAAGAGGTGGATGCCACTATGTACAGACAACTAGTTGGCAGTTTGATATATCTGACTATAACTAGACCAGATTTGGCATATTCAGTTAATGTGTTGAGCCAGTTCATGTCAAAACCACTTGAATGTCACTGGGTCGCAGCAAAAAGTGTGTTGAGGTATCTTAGTGGTACTAGTAATTATGGCATTTTTTACACTGACACTTCTGATGTTATTCTAGCAGGTTTTTCAGATTCTGATTGGGAAAGTAACTTGGATGATTGAAGATCTATCACAGCTTACGCATTCAGCATTGGATCCAGGGTCATAGCATGGAGCAGCAAAAAGCAGAGCACTGTAGCTCTATCTTCATGTGAAGCTGAGCACCAAGCATTGTGTGCAGCCACATGTGAAGCTATCTGGTTGAGAAGACTCCTCAACGATGCATGAGAAGAGAAGAAAGAGTCAACTATTATCAAAATTGATAACCAGAGTACTGTGAAGCTTGCATACAATCCAGTCTTTCATAAAAATACCAAGCATATCGATACTCAAATTCATTTTGTTCGAGAGAAACTATAGTCAAAAAAGATATGTGTTGAATATTGTAAAACTTGTGATAACATGGCTAATATTTTTACTAAGCCTCTTGGGCGTGTAAAGTTTGAATTGTTTAGAAAGATGCTTGGAGTTTAGGATAATCCCCTTCTCCATTAAAGGGGGGAGTTGAAAATAATTAATATTATTTTGTATTAACGGAAAAATGGTTACACAAGTTGTTTGAGTGCAGTATCCAAGTGCAGTACTCACCTGTGAACTATAACTCCTTTTTCAATTCAAATATGATTTTTATCTAATAAACGGAAAACAGCTCACCAAAAAATCATGATGAGAAAACAAAGTTTATAGGCTGCATTTTACAAATTGAGATGGGCCCGTTGGATACGATGGGAATGAATTTGGTCGGTATTGATTATGCCAAGTTGGAAATGTGAATTTTAGTCTGCGTTTTTAAGTTTTTTTTTTTTTATATATATTTTTTCCAGTGTAGGTTTTTATTAATGAATATTTTACCCTAGTGTTAATTTAATTTTATTTTGCTATGACAATGATTTATTCATTACGGTTTTAATTATTTTATAACAATTGTTTCTTAAACGAATTAGATCTACACGTCTGTTTTTCTTTAATCTGAAATATATTGATAGAAGTCAGATTTTGTGCGAATGGAATTCAACCTTTTCTTATTCTATAAAAGATAGGATTTAACTTTGTTGTTATTATTATTTTTTTCATAAAATAATATTTTAAAGCAATTAAATTCAGAAGTCAGTTTTTTCTTTCATCTGAAATATCTGGACAGAAATGAGGTTTTGTATGAATAGAAGTTTTACTTTTTCTTAATCTAAAATATTTTGATAAAAGTTAGATTTTAAATTTGTTTTTGACATGAATATAGATATAAACAAGGGAGTCACTGCCGTGGCGGTAGTCCCTGCTGGGTCTGCCAGCACAACAAAATAAAAACGCTTTGTAATTTAAAGCAAATAATAAAAATACACATTATTTTCCGTAACTTTTGACATGACAATGCCTGCGGGTGCCATTCGAATTTGTACAGAGGCGTTGGTTCGGCTCTCAACAAATTCTTCGCAGAGTACGATCATGCATTGCTATCTTAATCTTTTATAAAATATTAATATACATTGAATAATATTTTTATCAGAATACTTAGAATATTTAAAATATTGAACTAAATCGATTTATAAAATTGTAAAGATTTAAAAATTTGGAATAATTTTTTTAAATTTCTATGTTTAAAGAATATTATGTATTTTTACCACTATAATTAAAAATTCTAAAAACTTAGCTATGTGATAAATATTTTAATGTGTGATCTTTAATTTCTCATATATAAGATATTTAAAAAAAAACATTTTCGATTCATTTAGGGTTGTAAAAATGATAATTTCTTTTATTTAAAAATACTTCTAAAATCCACCCTCAATCATTTTCTCTGGAAAATTAATTAGGGTAAAGATGAAAACCATCAATTTAGGATTTAAAATTTACAATTCAAAATTATCCCAAAAGACAGTCATAATAAATTCAAAATTATTCCCAAAATACAGTTATAATAAAGACGAGTCAATGGTGATGGTGAAGAAAATAATGAAAGATAGAGTTGGTGCGTCGGTAATAACACGAAGAATAACCTTTGCGTGGAAAATTTATTTCCCATATAAATTGAGCATAAAGCAAACACGCAAGGGCATGAACTACACACTCAGCTATGTTAAAAATTCATAGGTATAATCATCTTTTAGTTATATAAATTCTTGAATAATGAAAATTTAAAAAAAATATTAAATAATTTTTTTTCAAATAATCTTTTCGTTTATCTTATTTTTAATGTAACCATCTCTATTAATTTAATTATAATTAATTATCAATACAATTATTTTACAAATATGGAATAAAAATGGTTAAATAAAATCCCATGTAAATTATGTTGTATATGTCACATCTATGCTAGATATCCAGTCTGTCCTTTCAGGTCGCCGCCTTTTGCGTGTATTTTAAATTGAATTTGCTTCTTCTGTCGATACTTTTTAAATCTGAAATTGACTTTACTAAAAAATCATAAGAAAACAACGTAAGATATTCAACGGCTGATTCTGTTTGGAAAGGTTTAAAAAAATTAAAATGAAAAGTGAACTTTATAAATGCGAAAAAAAAATATTATATATATGCATAAAAATATTTTTGGAAAAGAAATTATTATACATTTGTAATACTCTCATATTTAAGATTTCAAATATTTTGATTAAATAATAACAAATTATTATTAACAAGGAAATGTGAAATTTTGTCCACGGTCAAAACAAATCCACTCTATGCAGCTTTGAAATGTTAAATAGTTTAATTAAATGATAACTGCCTCTTTAGAAACAGTTCGACATTTTATACACTTCAAAAGGCATTCATTCCGTGTATTGATTTGGAATTAAAAACGCACTCTTCTCTATGGAATTTGTTTACTCACATGTTAATTATTCCAACTAATCTCACTAAATAATTCTGTACTCCTAACCGTATTATGTTAGAACATGCAAGGCTACATCGTGATAAGAAGAAGCTGGCAAATTAAAAAGAAGCAAAGCTAGCAAGCATTAGAAGTTCGTGTATACCATGGTAATAGCAATCCTTTAGTATGTTTATGCAGAAGGTTACAATTTACAAAATATACGACCTTTTACAACTATCAATACCATAGACTTGATGAAGTTGTCATTTACAGCACACAATTCCATTTTAATACGTATGTAAAAATGTAATATGAATATTGGATATCTCAGAAGCCGCAATCCTTTACCTTATTCATATGTTTTAGACAAGCTTCAGTTAGCACGCCAACATACTGAGTTGACAGAACGGCTCCAAGACCACTTATCAGAAGAATCTTCACAACTGGCATGCATGCCACAGTTAGAAGGTCCCAGAATGCCATACTGTTTTCTAGGTTCTTCGTTCTTTCTCCTGAGGTTTTTTATGAAAACTATTGGCAGTACTCAGAACCAATGCCTCTCTATTGTTTCATTCATTTGCAGTAACTACATCCAAATGCATGCTTTTTGTATGGCAAGTGAAACCCCTTGCTAAGCCACTGTGTGAAGCTCAATAAACAGGCAGGAGTATCCCTGTAAAAGAGAGATTAAAAAGTTAGCTTGCTCTAAAACCAGGATGACCTGTCAAAGAAAAAACTAAGCGACCCACTTTTTCATTTTATGAAGGAACAGAGTAAACAGATTAACATGTTAGCTTACTCTAAAACCAGGATGATCTGTCAAAGGAAAAACTAAGCAACCCACTTTCTCATTTTATGAAGGAACAGAGTGGTAGCAAATTTCAATCCTTTTAATCCAAAGATTCCAAACTGAACAATGGAAACAGAAAATTGGCATAAGTTACTTCCAGATAGCCCTTCAGCTTCGCAGGGCCAAACGACCATGCAATTTAGATCGTGGTCTAGCATTTACAGAAATTTACTTTAAACCTTGTTTCCAGCATACTTGTATCAAAGTTACAATCCAATCAGAGAAATTTACCATAACTGAAGCAGGGATAATGGTTAGAGACCCAGATTTTCTTTCATTTCCTCTGCTAATACTATCCACCGTACTCTGTGGCAGGGGAGGATCCGAGCAACAGGGGAATGGAGCCTTAATCACCATTTGAGCCTAGTGAGCCCCACTTATAAGATATTGTATGGGGCACTACCGAACAGAAACATCCACTGAGTTCAAAGTGTTCGCAGTAGAAGGATACGTGTGTAAGACATGCACAAAGAAACGTGGCAGGCAAGTGGAAATGCTTTACCCTAAGTTTTCAAAGAAGTATACAGGCAACTCTAAATTTTTTAGCTTTTTA
>APFE030824780.1:16617-32747 GCA_000404065.3 Pinus taeda | reverse complement strand
CCGAAGCATCCAATACCATGGACCGAAAACCATCGCGTCCAAAACCATGGACCGAAAACCATAGGTAGGTTCGCCCAACCTAATATAGGGTCCAAAAAAAAATTTCTCGAGGCGCTCCCCGAACCCCGTAGAGGGGGGCTACCTGCCCCCCTCAAACCCCCCGGACAAGGGGGGCTGCCGCCCCCCTTGTGACCCCCCCGCTGCGCAACGAAGGGGGGGCTCCGCCCCCCCTCTAACCCCACGGTTCACTACATAGGTTAGTCGTGGAAAGAATATAACACAACCCAACAAATAAGGTAGTGAAGGGGCTACAAGAGCTGAATACCGGGTGCGCGGGGTCAGGAGAACCTTGCATAGTCTGGACATTGGGAAAGCATGCATTGCGCACCGAGAGGGAAATGAGATTAACAACGCAAATTGATGAGTATGAAATGGATTAGGTCATCCTAGATCTGGGATCGGACACAAATGTGTTATCGAAGCAAACATTGGAATGCATGGGTAGGCCCACGTTACAGTGGTCCCCTATTTAATTATGAATGGCGAACCAATAGAATATTTTTCCCATGGGGAGGCTACAAGGGGTAATAGTTGATATTGAAGGCACGAGCACGTAGACAGACTTTGAAGTGATAGAGATTGTAAATGACAACAATCCTTATCCCGCTCTATTGGGAATAGACTGGGCCATTGATATGAATGGAGTCATCAACTTGAAGAAGCAGAAGATGATATTCAAAAAGAAATCACTACGTGTAGTAGTCCTACTAGACCCAGTTGAAGGAGCGTGCTACACTGAACCAGTGCACGATGATGAGCTGGATTGTATTTACCAGATAACGACACACGACTAGGATCGAGTGAATCCAATCACATATGGGAGAATCTCGTGGGAGCGCGAAAGCTCCTGCACTTCGGATTTAGATGAGGAAATAGAACGATTGCAGAATCAGTGGCATGAAGTGACAACGCTGAATTGCAACATGATGATTAGATCACTACGATGTGTGACAAAAGAGGCAAGGGAATTGCCAACATATGATGGAGTGACAATGGTGGATGAATTCGTGGACAAATTTGAAAAGCGTAGTACTGGAATAGCAACGGTTCAATATGCTTAAATGGGCACTGTGCGCAACACCCACATGATGGTGGAGTACATGCCAAGGCAAGTTTTAGGACTGATGCAGATGTAGAAGGATGATGTGCCTGTACTTTAGAAGACCCCAGCTTTGAACAAGAGTTGGGCAGCCAGGACAGAGAAGCTTGTGCGCTCACTTGGGTCGATGGGTATAGATGTGTGTTGTGCAGTCCACATGAACATACCCCAAACTAGGGATCGAAAATTGGAACAGAATGAAACAACAAGAAAAGCGATGAGCACCACAAACGTTCCACGCAGAAGCATTTGAGAAGGTAAGCAGAATCTTGAACATGGTTCACTAGGTGAGACGAACTGATTGGGACCTGCACGTACTAGTGGTTGGATGGGCCTATAGGGCCATGTGCAAAGACCTGAGCGTAGAAATGATTCCAATGCTAAAGAGCAGAGACAAGACCATAAGAGCAGAGAGGAATCCTAATGCAACAGTTCCTACAGTTTGGCTAGTACGGAACCGGACGAAGGAATTATGCGGTTACAAGAAGCTGTTTAGCAAGGGAATATTAAACTTTGTGAACTCGAAGAAGATCGGGTACAGATGAGGAAGAAAAGCAGGTTAATGGATGAACAAACCAACAAACAGGAAACCGAAATCATGCAAGATAAACTAAGAATGATAGGACAATATATGAGCGGCCATACTACTACATTAGAAGATTTCCGCTGAGAATTTATGGCTCTGATCCCATGGCTCCTTACGAGACAAAGTAAGTGGGGGAGCGCACCACATAAGGAAGAACGCACAACGCTGATGTTGCCAGGGAAATTGAGGAGTGCCTGTGGACTAGGCTGGAAATTGAATTGAAGCCTCACACAGGTGGTGTGACCACTTGACTATCCATAGGGAGCACAGTCTCAGTGCTCCAAGCAATTTAAAGAGAGTGCGGGACTATAAAAGAGTTTGTATGGGAGCTACGCGATAAGGAGGTTGCGCGCAGGGTCAATATTTCACAGGGGTCACACGCATGCATAGGGGGCTGCGTGGGTAGGCTGGGAGGTGACTGTTGGTGTCACTGTTCATGACAAGAGGTCCAATTTAAGGCAAAAAGGAGTGGGTGGTGGGCAATTAAGACACAAATTAAGAGCTAGATTTGGGATGATCTGCCGCCAAGAAGGCATTAATGACTCAGAAATGGGGGGAAGGGTTGAATTCAAATTCAAAAGATGCTATAAAACCCCCAGGGCTAACCACAAGGCAACATTTGGTTGTTTGAGAATTGAGCAAGTACAGAGCATTGAGCACCACATACTCTTACCACCTTCAAGTGTAGACATGATGACGGTTGCTAGAAAAAGAGTGTGATTCGTCGAGCCCCATATAGCCCATGAGGAGCTTGGAGAGGCAACAGCTACGCTAGAAGTTCCAAAATCACCCCGAACGTCGCGACCGCAGAAAGATAAGAAAATGATGGGGCAAGTCTGTGTATCCCCAAGAAACCCACAGTTTGGCAAATTGTCAATGACAGAGAAGGGAAAGGCCATCACCATTGAAACAGACGAGGAGGAGGAAGATTTGCAAGCTTTGATCACTCAAATTGAGGCGCAAGACGAGGAGGAGGAAGACTTGCAAGCTTTGATCACTCAAATTGAGGTGCAAGATGATGAGGTGGAGGATGTCTCCCAAATGTCTTCCGCAACAAAGTTACCTCAATACGTCCCCCCTGTGGAAGGGGAAAGCCAAGATACCGAAGGACCTGGAGGCCACGAAGAGTGCGCTCCAGATCCTGTATCTCCTTGACGATACAAGGTTTGAAGGTCCGCCATTGGGGTAGGTACCTACCATAAAGTTCAAGGATTGGGACCTCGCGAACAGCAAAAATTTCCCATAGTTGGCTGCAGAGAGGTTAATGAAGCAGAAATGGTTGCGCGGTGTGGAGAAGACTGGGTTACTCCATCTGCGATGGATACCCCACTACCACCACGCACCCATCACCATTTTTTTCATCAGGTAGTTGCTACGCCTGGTGCATGATGGGTATCTCTTGTTGGAGGAGCCTATTCCCATCATGGCTGACCTAATTCACTGAATTTCTAAACTACCAGTCAAAGGACACAACCTCGCGGCCATAGCAGGAAAAAGCAGTGACTTGGCCCTCGCAGAAGCCATGAAGGCCAAGTATAAACTAGAAAAGAAAAATCGGGGGTACGTAATAGTAAGCATTAAAGACGAAGGGGTGTGCGTAGCCACCCAGCTGCTGGCCAGCAAGATAATGAGGAAATGTCACGCCAATGAAGTACCAACATCTATGATTGCATTGGAAGATTAGTGCATAGAGGGGGTCCAGTTCAACTAGGCGTAGTTCCTCTGCGATGAGTTTTTGTCGAATTGTAGGGAGGCTCAAGAGCAGGGTAAGACCTTACACTACGCATGGTTTCTCTTATCCATCTTGTTGGTTGCTCAGTTTGATCATGAAATGATAGATTGTCCTAGGTTGATCACACAGATGCGCAAAAAAGGGGTACTCTAGCCTCCTCCAACTCAGAATATCCAAATGATGAGGTTTGAACCACGCGAAGAAGACCCAAATGTGAACATGGTGCAAAAAAGCGGTGCGACCACAGGGGAAGATAAGGGGAAGCAACCCAAGGAAGATACATGGGTTTGCAAGGCTCCTGCAAAGGTACTTAAGTTTGACTTAGAATGCACAGAGGAGACGTTTATGGAAGCTAAGAAGAGCTTCACGGAGTCCTCCACTTCAGATAGTAAGGATCAACCAAAGCCAGAAATGGATCCTCCCATGCTCACTACCTTTTTGGAGACATGCATGAAACTGTTGCGTGACAAAAAGGTAGTGAAGGGGCTACAAGAGCTGATCACCAGGTGCGTAGGGTCAAGACAACCTCGTGTAGTCTGGAAACTAGGAAAGCATGCATTGCGCACCAAGAGGGAAATGAGATTAATGGCGCAAATTGGTGAGTATGAAATGGATCAGGTCATCCTAGATCTGGGATCAGACACAAATGTGTTATCGAAGCAAACATGGGAATGCATGGGTAGGCCTGCGTTATAGTGGCCCCCTATTCAATTATGAATGGCGAACTAACATAATATTTTTCCCATGGGGAGGCTACAAGGGGTAACAGTTAATATTGAAGGCACAAGCATGAAGACAAACTTTGAAGTGATAGAGGTTGTCGATGAAAACAATCCCTATCCCACCCTGTTAGGAATAGACTGGGCCACTGATATGAACGAAGTCATCAACTTGAAGAAGCAGAAGATGGTATTCGAAAAGAAATCACTGCGCGTAGTAGTCCTACTAGACCCAGCCGAAGGAGCGTGCCACACTGAACTAGTGCGTGGCGATGAGCTGGATTGTATTTACCAGATAATGACATGCGACTAGGATCAGTGAATTCGATCACATATGGGAGAATCTCGTGGGAGCGTGAAAGCTCATGCACTTCAGATTCAGATGAGGAAATAAAATGATGGCAGAATCAGTTGCATGAAGTGACATTGCTAAATTGCAACATGATGATTAGATCACTACACTGTGTGACAAAAGAGGCAAGGGAACTACCAACATATGATGGAGTGACAGTGGTGGATGAATTCGTGGACAAATTTGAAAAGACGTGTGCTGTGCAATCCACATGAACATACCCCAAACTAGGGATTGAAAATTAGAACAAAATGCAACAACAGGAAAAGCAATGCGCAACATAAACGTTCCACGCAGAAGCATTTGAGAAGGTATGTGGAATCCTGAACATGGTTCACTAGGTGAGACGAACTGATTGGGACCTGCACGTACCAACGATTAGATAGGCCTATAGGGCCATGTGTAAAGACCTGAGCACGGAAATGATTCCAACGCTAAAGAGCAGAGACGAGATCATAAGAGCAGAAAGGAATCCTAATGCAACAACTCCTACAATTCAGCTAGTACACGAGGAACCAGATGAACGAATTATGCGGTTACAAGAAGCCATTTAGCGAGGGAATATTAAACTTCATGAACTCGAAGAAGATCGGGTACAGCTGAGGAAGAAAAGTAGGTTAATGGACAATGAAACCAACAAACAGGAAATCGAAATCATGCAAGATAAACTAAGAATGATAAGACAATATATGAGCAACCATACTACTGCATTAGAAGATTTCCGTTGAGAATTTGTGGCTCTGCTACCATGGCTCCTTACTAGACAAAGTAAGCGGGGGAGTGCACCACATAAGGAAGAACGCGCAACACTGATGTTGCCAGGGAAATTGAGGAGTGCCTGTGGACTAGGCTGGAAATTGAATTGAAGCCTCACATAGGTGGTGCAACCACTCGACTATCCGTAGGGAGCATAGTCTCAGTGCTCCAAGCAGTTGAAAGAGAGTGCGGGACTATAAAAGAGTCTGTTTGGGAGCTACGCGATAAGGAGGTTGCGTGTAGGGTCAGTATGTCATAGGGGTTACACCCACGCATAGGGGGCTGCACGGGTAGGCTGGGAGGTGACTGTTGGTGTCACTATTCATGAAAAGATGTCCAATTTAAGGAAAAAAGGAGCGGGTGGTGGGCAATTAAGACACAAATTAAGAGCTAGATTTGGGATGATCTGCCGCCAAGAAGGCATTAATGACTCAGAAATGGGGGGAAGGGTCAAATTCAAATTCGAAAGATGCTATAAAACCCCCAGGGCTAACCATAAGGCAACACATGGTTGTTTGAGAATTGAGCAAGTACAGAGCATTGATCCCCATGTACTCTTACCACCTTCAAGTGTAGACACGTTGACGGTTGCTAGAACAAGCGCGCGATTCGTCGAGCCCCATATAGCCCATGAGGAGCCTGGAGAGGTGACAACTACACTAGAAGTTCCAAAATCGCCCTGAACGCCGTGGCCGCAGAAATATAAGAGAACGATGGGGCCAGTCTGTGTATCCCAAGAAACCCATGGTTTGGCAAATTGTCAATGACAGAGAAGGGAAAAGCCATCACCATTGAAATAGATGAGGAGGAGGAAGACTTGCAAGCTTTGATCATTCAAATTGAGGTGCAAGATGATGAGGTGGAGGATGTCTCCCAAACGTCTTCCGCAACAAAGTTACCTCGATATGTCCCCCCGTGGAATGGGAAAGCCAAGATACCGAAGGACCTGGAGGCCACGAAGGGTGTGCTCCAGACCTCACTCCTCCTTGATGATAAAAGGTTTGAAGGTCCGCCATTGGGATTTGTACCTACCATGAAGTTCGAGGATTGGGACCTCGTGGACAGCGAGAATTTCCCACAGTTGGCCGCAGAGAGGTTAATGAAGTAGAAATGGTTGCGCGGTGTGGAGAAGACTGGGTTACTCCATCTGCGATGGATACCCCACTACCACCACACACCCATCAGCATTTTTGTCATCAAGTAGTTGTTGTGCCTGGTGCATGATGGGTATCTCTTGCTGGAGGAGCCTATTCCCATCATGGCCGACCCAATTCACCGAATTTCTCAACTGCCAGTCAAAGGACACGACCCCATAGCCATAGCAAGAAAAAGCAGTGACTTGACCCTCATAGAAGCCATGAAGGCCAAGTATAAACTAGAAAAGAAAAAGCAGGTGTACGTAATAGCAATCATTAAAGACAAAGGGGTGCATGTAGCCACCTAGCTGCTGGCCAGCAAGATAATGAGGAAATGTCGCGCCAACAAAGTACCAACATCTGTGATTACATTGGCAGAGCAGTGCATAGAGGGGGTCCTGTTCAATTAGGCGTAGTTCCTCTGCGATGAGTTTTTGATGAATTGTAGGGAGGCCCAAGAGTAGGGTAAGACCATACACTACACGTGGTTTCTCTTATCCATCTTGTTGGTTGTTGGGGAGCTGCTAGAGAACTGCCAGTTTCCCACTATTGAGGATGATCTATTCGAAGCCGTGAGGTACACCTCACTTTGGGCTACAAAAGACAAGAAGAGGATTCACGAGATAAAGGTGTTTTGGGTGTTCGTGGAGGCGAGCATCCGAATGTGTATCAACCGAAGGCCATGTTTATCCCCTATGGTTCACAACAGCTTGCAGAGCGTGGTAGAATTCAAGGTGGATATGCATAACCTGTATATCCTGGCACGCAAGGATCCGACACAAAAATGGGTGAAGCTTCTATTCATTGCAATGGATGATGTGATCTTTGCAGTAATAGAGTCATGGTCTTTGGAGTGGTGCACCCCCAACTTGGCAGAAATGGAGAAGGCTGCAACCTAGCAAGAAAATAAGGACACCAAACTGCACATTATGCAATTGGCTGAAACGAGGTGCCAGGAACAAGAAGCAGCCACACAGCAGAAGGCGATTGATGTAGCAGTAGTGGCATAGACGACAGAAACCACGACAACACCAACCAGAGAGGTCGAGGAGGGCCACGAGATATCCACGGGATAGTAGAATGGGGAAGTGGACAGGGCAGAGGACCACGCAGGCCCCAGTTCCACATCGACGCAACTCAAGCGGTTGCGCGGCCTTGAGAAAACAACTTCTAGGAAGAAGGTAAAATCCATAAAGACATCTGTCGACCCGATCACACTCATAGAATGTGATTTGTTTGACATCAACGAAACGATTTGTGAGGTCGCAAAGGACGCGCTCCAAGAACTGAGGATGGAGCAGAGCACTATGTTGGGGGCACTCAGCATGCAGCTACAAGGATTACAGGTACAACCCCCCAACAGGTACAATGGCCCAATACATTATAGCAGGAACCACCGAGGTTGAACGGTCATTGTGCGCCCGTATGGCCAATACCTTCATGTTGCCCGAAGGTGCGCTAGCAATAGCAAGCGAGGGTGACTAGGCTGCGATGAGTAGCGTGAAAGGCATCGGATTGAACTTGGCCACCTTGGAACGCAAAATTATGTACCAGTTGCAGGATGGGGTCATTGCAGAGCTCTGCGTTTGGGAAGGTCGAGTGATCCAAGTGCTGCATGAGCAGAAAATCAACATGGAACAGCTCAACATCTAGCGGGATGAGTTGGTTGCACAGGCTCGCGGACTGGAGCAGGCTGTAGAGGATGCATGTAGGAGCATTCCAGAGTTGGTCGTGCCAGTAGAGCTACCAGCAGTAGAGTGGGTCCATAGATTGGTAGCTGAAGTCCACGAGGCCTGAGAAGAAATGACAAAGGTTTAGTTGGAGCTAAACCTGCAGATCACCGAGCTGCGATTGAAGGCATAGCCCTCCATGTCCTAGAAGTCAGAGAGCAGCACACCCATGCTATCCAGATGGGGTTGGAGCATATTGGCCAAGTGACATAGGATTGTACCAAGCTATTGGAGCAAGCACTAACCATGCTTATGCACCTGCAGGAAGAGCCAAACCTACAACGCTTAGAGATAGAGGTGCACGAGTTGCAACAGGAGTACAACAATGTCTAGGGCACCATGCAGATGGCTGCCGTTATTGAACGACTCACCAGACTACAACAGGCAAGGGCACTTAAGGACCGATTAGACGTTGCGCACCAAAAGGAAGCCCTACTTAAAGCATGCATCCAACCATGGATCAATGAGGTGTTCACAATTATAGCTACCATTGAAGGGAAGCTAGCACAAATGCAGGAAATTTATGCGGTTGGACAGGAATGTGACCCTGCTCACAAAGGTTCAGAGATACGTGTGCAACAAGTTCAGTAGACAGTTGAACAGTGTGTTGCGGACACCCAAGCTGCGTGAGACCTGCTAGATGGACTTCATGCAAAGATCACTGCACCCGCGGAGTGACTCAGGATGAGTCACGATGATTGTGTTGGGGGCCTATTAGGCAGCGGATCCCCCTACAACATGGTTTTGGGGCATAAAGCTTGAGTTTTGTTCAATGTAATGTAAAGACGCTACAAAATGTGGGCGCAGAGTGCGAGAGTCTAGGATGAGTCATAGGGTTGTTTGCCCTAAAATAGTGTAATTTAATGTAAATTTGTGTCGGCCTACCCATGGTCCGTGGACCATGAGATTATATAAATAGAGCGAGGCTCTAAGTGTAAAGATAGTTTTTGGAAAAGTAAGTAATAGATAGATGAGAAGGCATGGTTAGAGGATAGAAGTGGATCTGAAGTGTATTGGGTCATAGTAGTAGGAAGAGGCTCTGCAGTTGAGTGCATAGAGGCCTAGTAGAGTTTGCAGCTGAGTGCGCAGACCCCTGCAGCTGAGTGCGTAGGGTGGAGCCGGGTCTGTATTGAACTAAACTTGAAAAGGATTATTAATAAAGCTAAGTTGGTTCGACATATGGTGCATCTATTTCGTAGATCTAGATTTTGATGTTATGCGTTAATTGTATCTGTTTATTTATATGTGTGCACTTGTATGAATGCTTATGTATGAAAACCTTATAAGTAATTAGCAAACAAAACCTAATTAAGGAAGACTTGGGTAATTAACACTGGTTGCATTGTGGCTAGAGCTGCACGAAGGAAGTACCATAGGACACAAGGAGCTCGCTGGTGCACCTAACCTAGTATGCACAAAGGTTGAATCACATACCTATCACCCCATATCAGACATCCCCAAGCTGCAAAAACCTGATTCCAACACCCTCCCATACTGCTTCAGGTGAGACCTCAATCCACGCTCCACTGACTGTTGCCGAAAGGGCCAGTAGTACTAGGATTTTCTTGGCTAAATCACTTTTGAACCTGGGTCAGGCCCCACATAGCCAACAACGGGTTCGAGAAACTAAAGTTTTTTGGGTATTGATGGAGATGAGAATTCGTATGGCCATCATCCGAAAGCCATGGTTGTCACCAACCATCTTTGAGCAGCTGTCTGGGTACGCGGAGTTCAAAGTAGACTTCTAATGTGTGTACATTAGGGCGTTGAAGGATCTAGATCAGAAGTGGTATGATCTTCCTTACTTGGCTACATATGATTCCATAGGCAAAGTCCTTAAGCGATGGCGAGCAGATTGGTACACACCATCAGATTTGGCTGCAAGGACTAGCGAGTCCATGGAAAATCAGAAAAAGGAAGAGGCCTGACTGAAGGTTCAGTAGTTAGTAGAAAAGAGAAAGAAGGAGACAGAGGAGAAGGCCCGCGCAGAAGTGGAGCATGCCGCAAAGGAGCAAGCATAATAGGAAGAGCTCGACTCTGACAAAAGTCATAAATCTCCTTCGCCCCCAATGGAGGACGATGAATAGTCAGAATAGGGAGGTGGTATCTGGAAATCACTCCTTTCCACGTAAAGCGACATAGGGAACAAAAAAATGAGGGACAACGAAAGAAGACCAAAGCCTTCAAATCATCGCTCGATCCAATCACCTTGATGGAGGGTGACTTGGACGATATTGGAGACAATGTTAGGGACATGAAAACAGAACTGCTGCATAAGTTTGAGCAATAGCAGAAGTAAGCATTGGTCACTATACAGACGGGTCTGTGAGAGCTGTAGATCCAAACAACTAGATTACAGGCTGGTGTGGGGCAGAGTAGTGCGACATCAACTAGTTTGGCATTGGGGACCACTCAAGCATCAGAGTTGGTTTGATCCTTGGATCTCCGAGCAGTCGTGCTACCGTATGGAGCTATAAGCGAAGAGGTAGAAGCTGATAAGGCTACTGTCAGCACGTTGAAGAATATTGGCCACAACTTGGTCACACTCTCGAGTGAATTCCTTCACACGCTGCAAGCAGGTGTGATTCAAGAGCTTAAGGCCTAAGAGAAGCACACACTAAGCATGATTAGTGAGTAGAAAGTCCACAATGAACAAATATTTGTTGAGAAGATAGCTGCGCTAGAAGAATGGAAGAAGGCTCAAGAGAGGAATGAGCGAACCGCAGTTGTGGAGGCCAAGATTAGGAAGTTGGTTGCAGGTGTGCACGATGCAAGGAAAGAGATGGCCAAGGTTCAGTTTTAACTGAACCTTAAAATCGCAGAGCTTGATTTGAAGTCACAGCCTTCAACTCCCCCAGAGATCAGAGCACAATGCAAAGTTGTTGTGAAGGATGCAGTTGGAATAGTAGATGTCGTGGTGGTGGATTGCACCACGCTATTTGAACAGTCAATGGAGGTCATTACAACTCTAGAGGAGGATCCTAACCTATAGAGGTTGAACGTAGAGGCTTAGGAATTGCATCAGCAATATGACGAATCAAGAGCGATTGTGTGCACTGTCTTTGTATCACAGCGACTGGTTAAGCTGCATGAGGCAAAGTAGTTGCTCGAATAGGTGGAGGAAGCACAACGAAAAGAGGCTGTCCTCAAGGCCAAATTGGGGCTTTGGCTAGACGAGTCCTATGTTATCTCTGCCTCCATTGAAGAGAAGCTGGTGAGCCTACAGAGGACACAATAGAAGGTAAAGGAAGATAGCCCAGGACCAACAACCGAGCAACTAGTGGAGAAGATCAAGTAGGCAGCCACGTAGAGCGTGACCGAGGTAGTAGTGGCACAGGTCGAGTTGGGAGGTCTCCATAGTAATATCTCTGTGCCAAAAGAGTGACTCGAGGGTGAGTCACGATATTTGTTTTGCAGCCCTGTAGGGATAGGGTCCCCTGCAATCAATTTTGGGGAAAAAGCCCAAGTTTTGGGGTAGAAATCCCAAGTTTTTGTTATGTAAAGTGTAAATTCTCTGCAAGTTGTGATCGTGGAGCATGTATATAGTAAGTGTTATAGAGGGATTTTCCCTTCTTTGATGTAAGATGTGTCAGCTTTAGTAAATCTACCCATGGTCCACAGGCCATGGGATTGTATAAAAAGGAGAGTCTTAGAGAGTCTAAGGCAGTTTAGTTAAGTTCATAGTTGATGATATTGATGTAATGGTTCATTAGAAGTGAAGAGTGAAGAGTCTTAGAGTATAAGAGAGGCTCTGCAAGTGTGTGCACAGAGGCCTAGAGTAGAGTCCACAGCTGACTGCGCGGACCCCTACAACTGAGTGCGTAGGGTAGTCTTGGGTTTGTAAGTAGAAATAAAGTATCAATAAAGAGATTATTCTAGAAATATTTGTGTTCTTTACATTTACTTATTTTATGAATGATTGCGTTCATGTTATGATAAATGATGGGTTTATGATTTAATATTGTATTTATGCGTGATTCTACATATGTTACATTATTATTAGGACACAAGTAATAATATCTATTTACGCAAAGAATACCTTAATGCATGGTAAAGATATCAGACACTTAAGATGATATGAGTAAATGTAGAAGTAGGAGTAATTACAGAGGCGCATAAGTGATTGATTCACTTGTTTAGGGTTTGTGAAAGATAGTCATAGACCTTCACAAAAGTCTAGAGGCTAGTAACAAGAAGTAATATCGATAAGCCTTAAGGGATTATTGATCTATTCGAAGGAAGGTTTAGGGCATAAAATGACATCACAATCGTCTCTAGGTGCGAAAACTTGGTTCCAAAATCCCCCCATACTGATTCAGTTGAGATTTTAGTCCGCACTCCGTGGATTGATGCTGAAAGGGCCAGTAGTGTAGGGATTTGCTTGGCAAACCTAACTCTGAACCCGGGTTAGGACCCACTAAGCCAACAATGACCTATAAATCTAGATCAAAATTTAGTTCTTATATTCCTTTACATTAAACTAAAAATTTCAAGTTTCATACAGGTGAACTAGTCCATTTTTATTCCACCAATGTTGAATATCTTCTATTGTTGACCTCTAAAACATCCCTTTTAACTACTTAATTCATGAAGAAGGTATTGATAATCACACCTAATGTGATCAAGATATCTTATATTTTTTTCATGCCACTAACATAAGTCTAGTCATTTTTTCCTTAGAGACTCACCTATAAACCATCCAAGGATATCACTTAATATGCATAAGGGGTTTGTGGCATCCTCGTTTTTTTATTACTAATAGGAGTGCATTAGTAAACACGGAAGAGGAGAAAAAATGAAGTTGTTTTATTAATATATCACACATGAACATAATGTAACTAATATTCTTCCCAAAATAATTGAGGGAAGGGGGATAAGGGTGTGGTGAGGGTAAGATCTTAATATTTATTCCATTACTTTTGAACTATATCATATCATAATATCATATTGTAACATCTAGAAAATTTATAAGATTGATCCAATATTAGTTTAACATTATTTTACTATCTAAATTAATAGCATCTCATCAATAATTACATATATATTACATTAAATATGATTTTATGGTAGTTATGTAATGAGTAATTACATATCCAAAGGGGTTAATTCAATTTGTTATCACCAATGTTATTTCACATTTGACTAGTTCGCATACTAGTAGGTACAATGTTAGAATTGATCCTCTGGTTCAAATTGTTTTTTTGTGAAGCCCACACTTTGGACATTTCTTCCATGACTTATGAAATTCATAGCTTGGACAATGTGTCCACGTCAATACTCGTTTTACATCTAGGGTCATTAATGTTCACATTGATCCTCTTGTACCAAATGTTGTGTAATCAAAGTGGTCATTTATGAAGGACATAACTTGGAAAATGCTTCCATGTGGATCCTTGTTTTGCTACTAAGGTCATTGATTCTTGTATTAATTCAAATTAAATTGAAAATATACAAAATACACACACACACACATAATAAAATTGACATCTTTGACATCTTCCACCATGAAACGACTTTGATGATGTTTCTATGTGAATCCTTATTTTTCCTCTAAAGTAGATGCTAAAATGATGTCAAATTTAAATAAAATCACATAGAAGTTACATTCTAATCAATTAAATTAACCAAATATGAAAAATAAAACTTAGATAATACTTCTATATAAATATTTATTTTACATGGGGGGGTAGGAGGGGGAGGAATTCTCATTAATCCTGAAGGAATCATTGAATTTAGTTATTCTTGGGGGCTAGGCCGGAAGACCAATAACCATGCTGAAGCTTATGGCATGCTCATAGGACTAATCCTGGCACAAAGATATGGGATAAAAAAATCCAGGTGTTAAGAGACCCCATGATCATTATAAGGCATATGATTAACACTTCAAAGGCTAAGATCTCTAACCCAAATCAAATCATTATGAGAGCCTAGAACTTGACCTTGTTTTCAACATGGTGACCTTTTATCATGTCTTGAGGGGAAATAATAATGATGCTGACAGATAGGCCAATAAGGCAAGCCATCTAGAGGAGGAAAAACATGTAATAAACAATGTCATGAGCATGACAAAGATTCTTTAAGAAAATGAAGAGAGTTATACGTAGGATGGAAACAAAGTCTCAATGGATAGATATGGATGTGGAAAAGTTGTAGGTAAAATACCATAATGATATGAAGTCCCCCCTTCTCCCCTAGCTCTTTCGTGACATCTCCCCCCCCCCCCCCCATCTTTCCCCCATCCCCCCTGCCTCCCTTCCCATTTCTCCCATTCCCCATCCCCTTCCTCATTACCCTCCCCTTCACCCTTCCCTATGGCCCCTTCCCTTTCTAACCACCACCTCTGCATTATAACCTCCACCCTGGGTTCCTCCTCCCCCTATCGCATCACCCTCTAGAAGCTCCTACCAACCATGCGGAATCGTGGCAAGTCGGACATCCAGACTCACTTGAAATGTGGCGCCCCATGGAAATTTTGTACCACACCTCTTTCAAGCATAATTCACATCATGTGCCTCACCGTTCTGGCCCTAGTTCTTGGAGAATTGGGCAACGCAAAACCTCGGGCTTCTATAGGGATTTGAGTTTTATGGAGCAAAATTTAATTCAAGACCTTAGTGAAGTCGGGCTCGTTCATGGGAGAATTGTGGGAATGACTGATAGATATCAGGAGCTTGGTGGGAAATTAATGGAGGAGGGTGGAATTATGATGGATTACTCATGGGATCTCGATTGCAACAATCTCCTTGATCATATTTGCATCACCTCTAGGTCAAGAAATAGGTATAAAGTGAAAACTAGTATGTGGATTTTTTATGTTTTAAGGTTTGAGAGTGGGATAGTGGCCTCTGCAAAAGCTTGGTGGCTACAGCCGAGGTTGTTGTCTATTAGTTTCTGTGTCACGGAGGCTAGGAATTATGTTGTGAAGAGTTGAAATGAGGGAAGGAAGGTCTGTTTGTTTGAGATTTTGAAGAAAATTCAAGAAATTTTGAGTATAATTGGAAGGTCATGAGTGCTAGGCTTGGTTGCCCGGAGTGTTTGTAGTTTGACTCGATTTAAGACACTGGGTGGGTTCGTAGTTCTCTCCGGAAGAGGGAGGAGAATTGGAGTTGGTGTGAGGTGGGCCAGTGTGTACTCGCTGAGGAGTAGGGTAGTCTGTTCTGGGCGAGAGAGGGTGCCTCACTGTGGGAGATTGTGGAAAATAGTGCCAATTTCTGGAGATTGATAAAAAGTGAGGTTTTGGAAGGTAGCATGTAGGGTTCTGAAGACATTTCTTAGTGAGTCATGTGGGGAAACCAAAGACTAAGATCTGGTGGGTTGAGGGTCAATTCCTCGGTGCAAGGTGGTATATGCATATCCTCCTATCTCAGTTGTGTTCAAGATCATTGGGACCTGTGGGAAGCACTGTGAAAACTCCAATGTAACATGCAGTAGCGAATGCATGAGAATATGTCCATGCAGGAAGGGGAGATTTAGAAAAAGGAGGGCATCAGACAATGTGAGGACAAAGTGGATGCACTGCACCATCAACTAGAGAATTTAAAGCTCAAGGTGGATGCAATGGAGGATGGTATGGAGGCAAACGTGGAGGGTGTGACAGACTAGGAGAATTCCAAAGACTCAAAAGAGGCCTCCCCCGGCCTAGATCTAAACAACCCAACCCCTATGGATATATGACCACCTCTGTATTGGTTTTATTTTTGTTTTATCAAAATGATGAACTATAAATGTATATACCTCTTATTTCAATTCTGTCGAAGTTATAGTTATAGATATCCTAGAATGGGAAATTTTTGTAACTAGGATAGCCATAGCTACTACAATGGTCTAGATGGACCAAGAAATTTTTATCAGCTTGTTGAAGCAGTGATAAATCGATGTAAAGACCTGATTTTTAAGAACATTGATACATATCCTTTTCTATTGAATTTATAAAAAATATAAAAAATAAATTTATTTTAAA